>OZ026623.1:85470340-85780340 GCA_964020975.1 Hermodice carunculata | reverse complement strand
GTCACTATTTGCATGCACTTACTTATGTATGCAGAACCTTACTGGAGAGTGGTTGTTGGAGTTTTATGATGGGTACGTCAGCGGATTTATTACACTTTATATTTTCGCAGGAAAAGAAAGCATCTCTGCGCCATAATTTGCACTTAGTTTAAGCACGGTCTACCAATTTCCCTTCAGTGCAGGCAATAGTAAGGCATAAAAAATCCCAACTATTATCACGGTGTGTGTGATTTAAAGTGCTGCTGGTAAATATATGTGTTTTCCTTCTTTATTACCTTAAAACTTACAGTTAATTTACATTACCTACCTACACCTGTAAATATATGTGTTTTCCTTCTTTATTACCTTAAAACTTACAGTTAATTTACATTACCTACCTACACCTGTAAATATATGTGTTTTCCTTCTTTATTACCTTAAAACTTACAGTTAATTTACATTACCTACCTACACCTGTAAATATATGTGTTTTCCTTCTTTATTACCTTAAAACTTACAGTTAATTTACATTACCTACCTACACCTGGGAAGGTAAATCCTGAACATTTACCCCAAGATGGGTAAAAAAAGGAAGAATTTTTTTTAAGGCATTGTCATGATTTTTTGTGAGGTAACCAGCATTGGCAGTATGTTGACATGGCAACAGAATATCTAAGAAACTTCACTTGTGCGGTAAACAATACTAAAAGTGGATTTGGTGTGCTTTAATTACAGGTCATTGTGTATAGCCTGGAATTGCTTATGCCTAAATTAAACGTGATGTTGTTGTTGGGTTCCAGGGAAATGAATTTAGAGTTTGAGGTTTTTGCCATTTAAAAAGGTACGTGCCTTAAAATGTTGTTCTACAGACTCTACATTAAGATACATAGAACAAACAAATATGAAAATGCACAGACTTAAGATGCTCAGCATCAATTCAATGCTCAATTGTCTTTGTGACAGATTTACAATTTTTCGGGGAGGTGGTTCATGATGATGTCATTGTTCTAGTTCCACACCAAGATGGCAGGTTTCCAACCTTGACTTGGGCCAAATAAATATATGTACCATTTCATAATCTGCCACTAGTCTCCTCTGTTTGGTACATTACTTGATTAGCTTATGGAGTTTCTTGTGTGCATACTCAGATTTTCCCTCCTTGTGGTGTGATAAAATTTTTTATTAACATCCCATAATTTGATCCCTGACCACTTATTACATGTTGTATATGGCAGAAAGTTATTAACAAATTATTATTAACTTCCTCTATCTCTCTCAGGATTATTCATATGGAATATGATTTTGACAACACTGATATAGCGGGATATGTGTCAGGTTATTTTAGTTGTAAAGTTTACTCAATATCTGGCTTCCTTTACAGATTGCAGCAAAGAAGCAGATGGCAGACAGGATATCGATAATCCCATGCCATTAAAAAAAACCAAACAAACAAACTAAAAAAAAAACCAAAAAACAAAAAAAACAAACCCCCCCCCCCGAAAGTTGTCATCTACACGCAAAACTGGATCTTCAAACACAGTCCATCTCTGTCAGTTGAGGAGGAAATTTTATCATTGCAGAAAGAAGAACACCAAAGACAATTAGATATAATGATTGCTGAGCACCAAGTAAGAATGGAGATTTTGAGCATCGAGAAAGATATAGCAAAAGCTCAGCTAAAAGAAATGCAGTCAGACCCAAATTACAACTCGGACCCAAGAGATCAGCTGAGTCACAGGCCAGGTCCTCGTTTTGACAAAGACCCATGACCTCAGCTAGGAGAAATGTCCGGTCCTTGTAGAGACGTACAACTAAGACAGGTCTATGCAAGTCCATCACGGTTCAATATTTTTTCTTCAACATCACACCAGACAAGTTTCATAGATGATAATATGTTATTGTACCGATAGTTGCACTAAAATATTGTTTTTAATTGTAGGGCGGAGCTTCTGGCATTACCTGAAGAACTCATTGTAGAAGTCCTGAAGTACCTTTCTATTCAGGAGTTGCTTACAATAATACGCAATACATGCATGCTACTTACCTTTTTATATCACTCCATCAATTGCTGAAACCAGAAGGGCTTCAACACCTACACCAGCTCCAAAGTCTCAGCATCCTATGGTACAAGATAATCCAACAAAGTTGGTAAACGTACCAATGTCAAAAGTATCTGCTTGTGCAAAAATCTTATAATACCGAGTATAAAAGGATGCCGTCAAATTGGGGAAAGTGATATAATCCAGTTTGGAAAAGCACTACCCGGAGTTCAATTGTTTACACATCAGCCTTCATAGATCCCAATTTGATGTACCAATTGTTAAAGTACTGGATATGTCTCAAGGAAATTACTCTGGAGTCAAATGTGATGCAGATGACTGGGCAGTTCTTATAAATGAACATTGCAGGAGAATTCACTTTGGTCACACAATATTAGATTTTATCCCTTTGAGGTTGCTGAAATATCACAGACATTTTTATTCAATGTAAAATATCCACATCATGGAAATGCTACAAAGACACAGAGATATCAGAAGACTTCTGTACCTTGTACAGACTAACTACAGATTATGAAGAAGAGAACGAAATATACCTGACCGTACGAATATATTTGAATCTTTATCTGAAGTTGAATTTTTTGACCAATTTCGTTTCAATAAGCAAACAGCTTTATTCATCGTACAGCTGGTGAACGAAGACATTGACCCAGCAGCAGATCGTGGTTATTCAATACCAGGATACATACAAGTTTTGATAACTTTGAGGTATCTAGCTACAGCATCCTTTCAAATAACTGTAGGGAATCTTGCTGGTGTGCACCAAGCCACAGTATGTAGATTCTTAACGCGTGTCTCTCATGCCATAGCAATCAGGAGAGCACGTTTTATTCACAACCCTACAAGGGCACAATTCCAAACAGTTATGGAAACGTTCCATAATATTGCCAACATTCCAGGAGTATTTGGGCCTATAGATTGTACACATGTCAAAATAAGCAATCCAGGTGGGCCTGATGCTCTGAGATTTATTAATGGAAAAGGGTTTTATTCTGTTAACTGTCAGTTCATATGCACAGCAGACCTGTGTTTGACCGATGTAGTAGCTCGGTGGGGTGACAGTACCCACGAGGCTAGAATTTTTTAATGAATCTTGTATTGCAGGAAAATTTGAAAATGGCGAGCAGGATGGAATATTACTGGGTGACACAGGTTACCCGTGTTTGCCCTATCTGTTAACACCGTTAACTAGGACAAATACAGCTGCAGAAGAATGATATAACTCTGCACACAGTCTGTACGTACTGTAAAAATTGTATTCGTAAAAGTCTTGTCTTTTTAAATCTACAGTATATCATATCGAATTATTCATTAGTTATGTGCAAAAAATGTATATATATATATATATATATATATATATATATATATATATATATATATATATATATATATATATATATATATATATATATATATATATATATATATATATATATATATATATATATGAGGGTAGATCCAAAAGTTTCCGCCTTACCTGCTTCTTTGGGGTGCTACAGGAAAGTTTTCAGAGATTACACATGAACTTCTTTTAGGTCACTGCACACCATATCTTAAGATCGGTGAATTTTGATGTCTACATGGAAATATCTTTTTTTTATGGCTCAAGATTGGCATATTTGAATCCACTAATTTCTAAAAATTTTCATAGTTACATGTACATGTGCTTTTTCTTCTTTAATGATTGACAATCACGCATAAATAATGCAAATCAGATTTGCATCGTGATGCACAAATAATTTGTTCTTAGTAATTGTCTTTGGTCATCACTTATTTCCTTGCCTGGCCTGTACTTCGTCAATAGATATTGGCTATTTCTGAATGATAATACAGCTTTTCAAAACTTTTCAGTTTTGTTTTGTAGCCATGCCAATCAGCCGTGAGAAAGAATTCTCTAATTTATAAATCAAAGTTTCTCAACCTGATGATATGACAGGCAATGACTTAAAAAGGAGTTCATTTGCAATCTCTGAAAAGTTCTTTCTTGCATCACATCAAGATGTAGGTTAGGGCAGACTATTGGATCAGCCTTGATACACACACACACACACACACACACACACACACACACACACACACATATATATCACCTTGAGATTAAAAAAATAAATATAGGCCCTATACTGGAAAAAGTGCGACCACTAGATGTGAACTCACTACCATCTGTTTTGAAGACACCCGCTCTACCACCATGCTGCCAGTAGTTCTACACGTTTATGCATATTGTGTAGCTTGGATATATCTACTCTAGACTAACATTGCTCGTTTACCTTTTCTTAATGCATATTGTGTGGCTCGGATAAATCTACTCTAGACTAACATTGCTCGTTACCTTTTTCTGTTTTCTCGCTCTGCCATGTAATTCATTGGAATTTCGTTCTTAGGCAACCTGATTTATAAATGTGTGTCAATGGTAAAATATAAATAGCTGTACATGTCATAAGTGTTAACGCGTAGGTATGGGCGAAATTATGGATAGGCTACTCAAGTGTTTAACAAACATTTAAGCATGTACATGGGTATAACTGGTAGGGCAGTACACTATGATCGAGATTGGGATATAAATTGCATCATAATTAACATTGAGTTTACTGTACGTTTTTTGTAACAATAATCAAGCGGGAATATGCTTTTGGTAAATGTAGACATAAATGAAGTGCCAAAGTATATTCTTCTTGTTTCCTACAATGGGTGAAAATGAATGGTCCCAAATCGCTTGATGTTTCTCATTTCGTTTTGCTCTATTTCGCGATATGCATCCTTTCTCGCCCTCTTTCCGTGAAAACATGAAGCAGCCCTCTTAAGCCTTTGTTGCGCTGTATGATATTCAATGAAAGCTTTCCTTCGACTGAATAAGCCCAGCATAACTGCTTCAGTTCCAGGCGCCCTCTGCCTGAAGCAAACCATAAATGTGGGCCCTACCCTCGTCATGCCAAGACTGGCGCAGTACCTTAATAGTTCACAGTGTCCTTCCGTCCTCCAGTTAACGAGATAGGCACCATAATATAACTATTGTTGGATGACTTTTGCTGCTCCGTTTTCATATGGCTGACAAATGCTGCCAACATTATAACCTAACTGAATTGAATGGGTTAGTGCACGCACCAATATTCGTAGTTCCAAACGCTCCGGCAGAAGCACCTAATGTTGACCCAAGTTCAGGGAGAAAAACTTGGCTCAGCTTGGAGAGAGGTAGGACTTTTAAGCTCTGTTGTTTTCTTCACCAAATTTGAAGGATGAACTGTATTGATCTACCGGATAATTATATCTCAACTTACCTATGCTACAGAGACCTGGAGGGTCCTATTTTGATTTGTATCAACAAGTAAATTCCCATAGTTTGTGGACATTTATTTTCGTTGGTTTCTGCAAGTGTGGGAATCGCTTGAGTGCACACAGACACTGTTGTGTGAATTTGTTTTATACCTATTGTGGTCACCAGTCAGTTGTCATTATCCCTTGTCACAAGGGTAAACTGTGAACACCTACATGTATGAACAATGAGTTGTGTCGAATGTGCAACAAGGGCCAGATCTGTGACAGCAACGTTTTATGAAGATCCCCTATGTAAAAAATGTGCATCTTTGTGGAGTAGGCAACCTAAGCTGCAGGACCAACAACATGATCAAAATGATCGCTCTGATGAGAATCTGGCTTTGCTGAAGGGGAATAGAGGTCAAGGTATTCCCGATCATAGAATGGCAACAAAGAAAGGATCAAATGAAGACAACTTTGTTGTGGTGAATGAAACGCTGTGTCACTTGTGTAGCAAGGTTGATATTTTGCCATGGGATATACTGATTAAAATTCCTGCTGAAGGCTTCTGTGAAAATGATATAGCAGAAGCAAAAAAGCTGCTACACAACACAATCATGCAAGATATAAGGTACCAATAGCACAAAGGTCTTGATAGTTCATGTAACAGTGTCAAAGACATGCTACATTGGATAAATGAGTGTGAAATTTGTGATCTTTCCTTCTTTGTGGCACTTGATTTATCCAAACTACTACCCGTGGACATAAACCATGTGGACGTATCATCCTTGGTAAAAGATATCAATCAAGTTAGATCAGAAGTGTCCTCACTAAAGGAACATCTGATTTCTGTCAGAAAAGCTTGCACTGAGACAGTGGGAGTGAGTAGAGCAACAGCCTCTGATTTGAATGTAATGATGGGTGATGTGGATAGTTTGAGGACTGACATCAGTGAGATAAAATATAGTCCTAAATGCTGATATTCGATCAGTCTCATGCTTCTACAGAACAGCAGCCCAGAGACACTGTGCAGCTTGACAAGCAGGCAAACGGTATCATTGGTATGGGAGATGTGCTTGAGAGAGGTCTGAACACTTCTTCTCAGCTAGATGTTGGCAAGGCTGTGAATCACCCAGTACCAACAGAGGACCAAACTAAGGAAAATACTCAGTCATATGCAAATACAGTAAAGCTGGCAGCAAATGTAGTTTTGCACATGACAACTGCCCCTTTGACAGCAGCCAGACCGAATGGTGGTCAGAGCCAACCAGGAGTAAACATGGATGGGTTTTCCAAAGTGAGCTACAAGAAATAAAACAAGGCAATCACAGGGACTTATCAAATGTTGCTGCTGTAAAGTCTGACCCGGTTGAAAATCTGTTTATCACCAGACTAGATCCAAAGACCATATCAGCTTTTCTGACAAACTATGTGAAACAGACATTGGATATTGCCGTGGACTCTGAAAAGCTAGAGACGAAATTTGATACCTATGCATCCTTTTATATCAGGGCACCTAGATCCAACATGGATACAATGCTAGATCAAAGTAAGTGGCCTCAGGGTATTCTTGTGTGAAAAAATTACAGGCATAAATGACAGACGAAATAAAGCTGTCTAAACTAAAACTGGTATCATGTAATAATAGGTCTATCAAGGCCTCATTGGTAACAGTTAAAAGTTGTGATTCTCATGATATCTATTTGCTACAAAAACACAGGCTATTTGATAATGTATTTTCATTGCTACATAACCTATACCCGGACTATTCAGCATTAGGAATTCCATCAATGGATACAAAACTAGGGATAGTTACAGGTAGACCCTTTGCAGGTCTTGCTATATTATGGAAAAAAAACGTCTTAGTTCTTGTGTAAAACTTGTTAATTTTAATGATAACAGGATTGTTGGATTGGAATTGTATACCAGTAACTCTACGTTTTTGGTCGTAGATATATACTTGCCATACTGGTGTGATGAAAATGTAGTAGAATATTGTAACTATCTTGGTAAGATTAATGCCATTATCATGGATGCAGATACTGCAAATGTAATCATTATTGGTGACTGGAATGCTGATCCTAGTCTTAACAAATCACTGTTTGGTCATGAATTAGCTTCTTTGTGTAAAGACAATGGGTTTATCCTCTGTGACTGTAGAGTGCATGGAGATAAATCTGACACATTTACATGTGTGAGTGAAGCATGCAGATCTACAAGTTGGCTTGACCACTGTTTACCTACATGTTTAACCCATAACTCTATTTGTGATGTAAGTGTGCTAGAAGATTATATGACCTCAGATCACCTACCCTGTCTGTGGCAATTTCAGCAAGGGTTACATGTTAGTCTATGAATATTTAAGATGAGGGTGACAGAGTTCCTTATTACAGCTGGCCTAGTATGTGCAATAAAAATTTACAAAACTATTATGTAGCTACTGACAAGTACTTAAAACAGGTTCATTTACTGTTGATACATTAACATGTCAAGACTGTTAGCGTAATTCCTCTGAGATTAAAACTAGCCTAACAGTGTCAGCTCTTAAGCAGGCCAGTACAGAGACAGTTAAACAATGTACTGGGAGCAGATTCAATGTTCCTGGCTGGAATGATTTTGTTAAAGATGCTCACATTAAGTCAAGAGAAGCCTGTACTCTGTGGAGGCTCCATGGAAAGCCCCATCAGGGACCCTTGTTTGATCTTATGCAGCAAGGTAGAGCACAGTTTAAGCTAGCCTTGCATAACTGTTGGGTGCAGGAAGATACGGCTAAAGCTGACGCTCTTGCTAATGATCTTTTGCATAAAGACACAATGAAGTTCTGGATAAAAGTAAATAGTACGAACAGTAAGAAAATTCCCCTTGTTTCTTGTGCAGGTAGAGCCACTGGCCCTCAGAAAATAGCTCTTATGTGGGGTAATCACTTCAGAAACACATTTAATAGAGCTCCACAAGTGTCCATAAAGATGAAAAATGAAGTTGTGTTATTTGAAAATTTTATGGTAGTCACTATTTTGGAAATAGGTACAGCTATAGTTGACTTGCATAGAAATAAGGCAGGTGGCAGTGATACTCTGAGTGCCAAAAATGTTATACGCTGTAGCCCAAGTATACATATTCTTTTGTCAATGCTTTTTATCAGTATGTTTATCCATGGACACACACCTGATTCCACGGTAGATAATGTGTTCGTACCTGTGTTGAAAAATTAAGTTGGTGATCTTTCTGATACTAATAACTACAGGCCTATAGCCCTCAGTAATATCATTTCTAAGGTGATAGAAATAATTATTTTAGACTGTTCTAAGATACAGCTCTCTAACACAGACTACCCGTTTTGGTTTAAGCAAAACACAACTGATATGTACTTGAGGAAATGATGGATAATCATCGTGCACATAGCAGTTCAGTGTACAAAGTTAATCACTCTACATTATTTGCTAAATTAATTAACAGAAATGTGCCTTTGCATATAGTTCGTTTTCTGGGTGTGTGGGGTAGCACTCAGCAACTGCAGTAAATGTTATTCTGCATCTTTTAAAGAATCAAATAGTGTGCCCCAAGGTAATGTTCTTTTGCCAAAAATGTTAAATGTGTATTTGGATAACCTTAGTCTGGAATTAAGTACTAAATATGTTGTCTGCAGTATCCCTGGTGCTCTGTTTAACCATCTCGTATATGTTGATGACATGTTATTGCTCTGTCTCTCTGCAAAAGGATTACAAACGTTGCTAAATTTATGTACAGACCATGCAACCAATCATGATATTGTGTACAATCCTTCTAAAGCATGCTGCATCTTGTTTTAGAGTTTGCCAAACAAAGTAAAAGGTGTACCAAGTGTCTATCTCGATGGGATCTGTTTAAAGATTGTTGAATCCCACAAGTATTTGAATATAAAATTGCAGAATTCATCAAAGGATAACGAGGATGTGATCGGCAAACATGGTCATTATATATGTAAGCAAATATCTCGATTAGAACATTTCCCAAATGTAGTTTTGATGTAAAGATCAACTTATTTTGCTCAGCTGTTTATTGTGCTCATCTGTGGATAAATGCTAACACACAATTAATTTGAACAAGGTATGAGTCAGTTACAATAATGCTTTCAGGAAATTTCTTGGTTAAACACCAGATAGTAGTGCCAGTGGTATCTTTGTCAGCAATAGGCTTAACACTTTTGATGCACTATGGCGTCATCAAATATACAAAGTTGGTGAAAGAATGGCACATACAAATAATATGCTGCTACAATTGATCATTTCTTCGGATTTATTCCTATTTTACTCTCTCAGATCAAGGTGGCACAATCTTTTGTATATATAAGGATGATGTACCTCACTGGTGAAGCTATGTAACATTAATATTCCAGCTACATGTATACTCCTTTGTATTTCTTTTTCTTCTCTCTCACTCTCACTCTTTATTTGGTGCTTTGTGGGTAGAGTGAGATGTAAGTAGGTTTTTGTGTTTTGTATGTGGTATGTTGTATATGCAAACTGTCTGAAATAAACGATATTCTAATATTACAACTGTAATGTACGACACCTGCTGCATTCAAGTTATAAGGTTTTCATACTAGACTTCACAAATAAAACAGGCACTATGATGTACTGATGACTCGCAATAACATTTGGTTCAATGTGTATGTGAATTGAAGTAAACTGGAAAATAAATAATTAGGCATCCCATTTAGTATAACCCCCCTCTCTCTCTCGTCGAAACCCGAGCAAGCCCATGGAAAACCTGGATTCAGGAGTCTATTATTCCTACCCTGTTCCTGATGGATACCAGCGCACATGCCAATGCACTACTTTTCAAGCCTGATATGTTTTTAATACTCAAATGTTCACTGAATTTTTATCCACTTAATTTTTTAACATATATATATATTTGGCTGTGCGTGTGTGTGTTTGTGTGAATATTTGTTAGTGTCGACGGTCTACGAATGATTGGGGATCTATATGTGTAGGATGAAACACACATTATGAAATAGGCTCATATTTGGAATACTATAAATCGGCTCAGGTGACACATGTAGCCCTATCTTATCAGAATTTTTGTGATGTTTGTAGTTAACTCGAGGCCAATGAAACATAACTTCAAAAACATAAATGGATAGTATAACTGACGATTATTTTATTTTTACCTTCGAAAAAGTAAACTTAAGCTTCTCAAGATAGTGTACAAAAATCAAATATAGCAGTTGTAAGTGAATTTAGAGAATATCTGCTTAGCATGCAAATACAAAGACAAATGCCCCAAAAATGTTCACACAAATCCTCACTACCAAATGAGTGACTGTTATTTCGCTTTCTAGTGCTGAAACTACCAGTGCCGAAGGAAAATCCATGGCTATTCTCCCTTAAAACTTCATTCTATTAGATGGGTTCCAAAGACATTTGGGCTAATGTCGGGTACACCATTTAGACCCTCCGACCAACATTTCTGAAAGAGATTTAAAAGGTATTTCAGTTACCAATGGAAAAACCATGTACCTAATGATACTAAGAAAGACAAAAAATTGAGAACTTGCACAAAATCCAAAAAACAGACTTCAATCGAAAAATATTTCATTTTAAATTTTGATAGCAAGATAAAAACAAAAATCTCATATCTACGACTTATACGCCGGCCCTATTAGATTCCCTTAGAAGAAAGAAACTGATGTAAAAATGCAACAAAAGAGTCAAAGAAACCCAATCAGTTACCAACTGTTCAAAAGATGAAATCTAAAGAAACAGTTTCCCACATCCAGAACTTATGGTAATTTACGAAAAGTCTATTTTGATCCTGAAAACCAGATGAGGCAGACGAAACGAATATGAGTGTAATTTTTGTCAAGTGCATTTAAAAAAAAGAATTCATTATGATAATATTTATACAAGTTGAATTTTTTTTCAGTTTCTATTGTATATGTATATATATATATATTTGTATTTATATATATACGTATATATATGCATATATATATGTATTTGTGGTATATGTTTATATGTATGCATTTATGTATATTGTATATTTTTAGTCGCACTGTGCACATGATACATTTGTATTATGATGTACTTGTAACCTTGTGTGAGTGTGTGTGTCATAAGGTTTTTGTTACAGCGAATCAACCATAACAAAAAGAAAGAAACAAGAGGGCTGTGTGAACGGCCCATGCTCAGCTGATCTTGACATTCATCACACTTGCAGCTCTATGAACTTGGGCAAGATTCAAGGTCACCCATGTTCTGAGTAAGTCTGACCTTTATAAAAGAACACTAACATATGCAACATCAAGGTTCAAGTAATTCTCAAGTCATAATGAAGAGTAAAATTCATGTATGTTGCACTGTGACCCCAGAAACGAGGTCAAAGTCATTCATGTACTGTCTGAGCATGACCCTCATACAAAAACATTAACATGTGCAGCATCACAGTACTAACTCAAAACAGATCTCAAGTTATCAAGTAAACAGTAAATTTCGCGTCAGTTGTCCTGTGAATTAGCATTAGAATGCCCATACACTTACATAGTAATCAATAGGAAAGCTGCATTGATTGATAAGTACCCGAGTGGAAAATACTTAAAAATCAGGAATCTAAAGCAGTACCACCTGGTAAACAACTTTGTTTGACCCTTGCACAAGAACAAATCCATCACATTTCACGTTAATCTGAGTGACGGTTCTGAGAACAAGTGAAAAATAACGAAACCATATAAAAAATTCATGAAAAATTAGAAAAAATTGCAGCACCACCTGGTGAACAAATTGGGAACTACGTGTCCCTGGGAGTGTCTATGTACGATATAAAAACAATTGGGTGTGCACTTTCAGAGGTGAAAAGCTTTTAAGGTTTGCCCCAAAAAGAACATAAAAATTCATAAAAATTCCAAAAATCAATAGAGCGTGGCCACTTGAACAAACTTGATAGAGATCTACCCAAGGCACATCTCCACCAAGTTTGAAGTAAATCTGGCCAAAATTATTTAAGTTATAACCATTACAAGAAATTCCCATGTTAAACTTTCCTATTAAAACTTTTGTCAAGATTTTTGAAAAAAAAAAATCATAAAACAATCCAAAATTCATTGGAGCATGACCATTTGGACAAACCTGGTAGACACCCACTCAAGGTAATCTGAGTGACGGTTCTGGAGAAGAAGTCGAAAATAGCTATAACACACAAAAATGCATAAAAAATTGGAGAAATTGCAGTGCCACCTGGTGAACAAATTAAGAACTAGGTGTCCCAGGGAGTGTTTTTTGTGTGATATCAAAGTAATTGGGTGAGTGGTTTCAGAGAAGAAGATTTTTTTAAGATTTGCCCAAAAAAGAACAAAAAAATTTATTAAAAGTCCAAAAATCACTGGATCGTGACCACTTGAACAAATTCGGTAGACACCTACCCAAGGCACATCCCCACCAAGTTTGAAGTGCATCTGGGTGACGGTTTTGGAGAAGTTGAAAATGTGAATTGTTGACGAACGATGGACGGGGGACCATGAGATAAGCTCAGCTGAGCTAAAAAGAAAAAAAACTTACCTTACCCGGCTTCCAAGTTTGTGCAGGGTGCTTGGTAATGCACAATCGCTATAAACCATTTATATATAATTTATATAGCAGGGTGTCATTAGTGTCTGCAGCTCTCTCTTGTCAGCAATACCAATCCCTTGGGGCTGCAGTGTGGAGCCTGCAAACTAAATATATATATATATATGTCATGGCATATGAAATTGTCTTTGTTGTTTGATATAATAATATTAGGGGACTGTGACAGTTCCATCTTAAACTTCCTTGAGCTTTGTGTCTTGATTATAGGCAAAGTATAAATTGCCAATTGACATTGTAATTCAACAGAAAGAATAATATTTGGTTTTATTAAAAGCCTGATGGCATTTTAAATGGAAACTATATATACTCACAACGACAAGGTTATGGGAACATTGATATAATACATTTCCTGTATATCGAAAACACTTCGATCTCTGTATTCAAAGATATTTTTTGTAATAGTAGACTGCCGTTGGATGATTCTAGAAGGGCAGCTCTCCAGGATGGCGTAAACTTCAGACTGCCACGGCTTGTTTGATGTGTTTTAAGTAACGCTTTCCAGTCGGCGTCTGTGTATACGCGGACTCATGCAAATTACCATTCCAGTCGGAGTTGCATATACGCGGACTCCCCATCCTGGATCACTATATAGGTTATTTTACATGAAAGAACCACAGATTTACACTTAACATCATCTTGAACATGTAAACGTCCCGCCATAGCAATTATTTGATGGATGGCTAAGTTATTAATTTCAGGGCTAAAGTGGTATAAATTGTGTGAAAGTGTAAATCCACATGTCTGCTGCATGTTTTGACATTCCAGCAATGTTTTGGATTAATAAAAAACATTTTAAAGTCAAAGAAAGCTGCTAAAATTCGTTAAAAAGAGAAAAAATCCAAGATGGCGGTCATATCACGTGACGTTATGTGACTTTGATATAACTTTGGCAACACATATTCTAAGATCTATGTGCAGCTTTCCTGTGGCAAAAGTTTCTTACTCATAAACTTTCTAAATATGGTCTCGAATGTGTTTTAATTAAAATTTGCTGAATTCATGTGGTGACACATGTAAATTGCAATGATTGGCCAACTTATCAAATAAGCTGACCAACATGGTTGCTATGGGAACTATCCCAAATTATGTTTGATGCAAACAATGTAATTTGCAAAATCAAAGGCGTGAATGTGTTTGTGATCTCATTCGTTAAGACCCCAGCACTAAAAAAAGGTTTAAGAATGCAACATTGACCTCAGTGAACCATTTCATGTTGGCAAACATCAGTTTTTTTTGCAAAGATATCAGAATATGAAACAATACTTTGGTTGCCATGGCAAGCAAGTGTTACTCCTATTTTGTTTCATTTTGACACTTACAGAACCGAGAGCACTACCCCCACTGAACATGTTTATATATAGTTATGATAACCAGTTATTTCATAGATACAGATTTAATTGGATCCAACATTTGTAATTTTGTCCCAAATCCGCTGACACAGGCTACATAAGCCAACGAAACAGCCCTGACTGGAAAGTGTTAAGGTAATGCTATATGTACATTGGATCCAAGCGAGACTTATTTCTGTTGTAGTATTATATGTTCTATTTAAATATTGTAACTGAATATATCCTTAACCATGTATACTGGATGAATTCTCATGTCATGTGCATATTAAACATTATACTTCCGGCATGCACTTTCAACTACACGGCAGATATATTCAATATTTTCTGCTGAGAGGAACTCAATAAAAAGTGATTTGAATTGCGACATTACTCTGCAATGACACATGTGTACGATACATGTATTCTAATACTGGTCATGATAATATGTAATCTTAAGGATCGTCCATACACATTTTGAAACGGTTTAAAATGAGAAAAAGTCAAATACATTGATACCCTGGTCATGTTGGTTGAAGGAAGTGCAGCCTTAGCATTTGAGCATGCCAGCTACTTGTTCACTTATTTCTTGGTGTGAAACAGATGAACAATGAAATTTGGTTGCCTGTAAGGAAAGAAATCAAAAAGATATTTAAAACTGACACGTACAAACACAAAGATCAGACAAATTAAAAGAGAAGTAGGAACACAATAACTGCAATGACTTACCAATTATTTGGAAGGGAATGCATATAACTTTGCGCTTATTTCATGTGGAAAGAAAGGTATTTTTAACTTGACAAGAATCAGCTTAAATAATGAGAAAAAGTAACCAAAGGACCTTTTATGAGTAGACTCATGCTGATTCCATTCTAACCTAAAGCAGCAGATCTTTTATATCTTCTTATCTGAGGAGTTGCCATTCAAGAAAGTTGATTTGCATCCAATCATATGTTAATTGAATTTATAAAATAAAACATGAGGAGCAAAAAAAATGCCTATTTTGCAACATCGACAATGACCGAAAGGAATGGGCCTTCCCACTCAGGTATTCTCTTTGCATCATGTGGCAAAAACTATTGGGCATAGCTCAAGGCCATATGCAGTATCGTCGGAGGTACCTACAAAACCCAAAGGATTGAAAAAGTACTGTGCTAAGGTGTCTTTGCATTCATATACGTCAGTGGCCCTATAACATTCTAAATTTCTTAAGTCTATCATGCGCATTTACAACTTCGGGTTGGCACTGAGTGTTGTCATAATAGGTGTGGTACCGGTGACCAACAAATTATCCAAAAAGACCATTTTTGGCATATTCATGGTAGTAGGGCCATCCTCTATGTGCGGTGCACTTTACCCACATATCTTTATTAGTGTTCATTTTGCATTGGCCATAAAGGTGAGACATGATGTCGCCGGCTAGCGTTTGCGTTCTGTTGAACTTACATCAGTTGTTTGTCACTTCTGGGCTCACAGTGACTAAAGAGGCTCTTACACAGAATGTCTACCCTGTTCAGAATAACTTCAACAACATTTCCATTCGGGATAGTGCAATGGATCCAATTACTAAAGGATATAAGCTCCCTGTGTAGTCCCAAATGTAAACTGAAGCTAGTTACTTTTGAGCGACATGTATGCATTCAAAAACAAACTTTATCTGTCAACTAGCTGACATTCTGGAAGCATTATTCAATAAGAGGAGGGACACAGAATGCTCATCAGGCCGAAAGCAGCGAGCTTTATGGGTGCATGCCCATCCTTTCACAGTGCACTGATAATTGATGCCAATTTAGCAACATACCGAGTAAAATTCTGATAAGGGTGTCAGCACATGAACTTTTGGTGCATTCACTGACAGTATAAAAAACTTTCGCTTAACAATATCATTATGATTGTTTGTGAGCTACTGATTAGGAAATGTAAGTTAGTCAAATTTAGGGGAAAACAACACAAAGCACAATTTTGATAAATTTAAAGAAATGGGACATATATCTTTGGTTGTTCGTGAGCAACTGCTTAGGAAATGTAAATTGCTATTTGGTAAGTGCAGTATCTTAAGTATAACTTACTTGTTTCTACTTTGAGGTCAGAGCAGACAAAAAAGTGTAAAGTGCCACAAAATAACATTTGATCTAGATTAGACATATATGCAAATTAAACCAAAAAATACAAGTTCTTTTGGCGATACATATTTTAAACAAATACTGTAAACACCCAGAGTTCAGGATTTAGAAATATTACTTCTCTCAAGCTGTGACAAAGTTCAGATAGTTTAGGTCTAGTGTTCTATACTACTTCTTGGAAAGGTACTCATTCCTGAGAGCTCTTTTTATGGAGCATAAAAAACCACCCAACATACAGGGTTGTTTTCTAAAATATATTATGTTAAATGCAACTGTCAAGATCTTGGTCACTTGTTCAAAGTCATAGTGAAAAGTGAGTAACTAACTTCACAATGCTCATGGGAAAAATTGGTCAACCACATGC
Source organism: Hermodice carunculata (assembly GCA_964020975.1). Taxonomy (NCBI): domain Eukaryota; kingdom Metazoa; phylum Annelida; class Polychaeta; order Eunicida; family Amphinomidae; genus Hermodice; species Hermodice carunculata. Next base: position 85,763,633 of record OZ026623.1, on the reverse strand, counting down.
GCCAAGGGCTATACTGATTTTTGAGCTCAGAATAAGACACTTGTTAGTTTTTTTGGTATGTGTATATATTTTTCATACGACACAAACGACACATTCACATTTGAAAGCACCATCCAAAAATCTGAATTTGGCCTTCCTCAATATTAATTTGTTGTGAATTAGAACAGTTGAAACCCCTGCACTCTCCATAAGATTGGGTGCATTTCAGGTTTGTCTTTCTTTACCCGCTTCTAAATGTTATGCAACGGGGTCCGCAATTACAACAGAATAACTTCAGTATTCGGATTGGGCTAGTGGAAGATCTGTTTTATGAGAAATATTCTTCCATCATTTGGATGCCATCCCTAGTCACTTGGCTCAAATGCAATATTGCTGTTGTCACATTTCACTCTTGCATCTGGTAAAATACTAAAAAGGTATGATGTTGAGTTGCACAAATGTTGGTAGTAGTGATTCGGCTGTCACAACTTTATTGTCTTTGGCACCTTTTCTGCAGAAAGGGGTGTATTGCAATTTATACAAGGTTCTGGACTACCTCTTTACAGTTAAACAAGAGCTTTCTCTCCAGCATTAGTAATATCAATTCATGAAACATCATGTGGCTTATCAAATACTACAGCTTGGGAACAAAGATACTCAGTGTCTATAATGTTTTCCCCCCTGCTTTCAAAGGAGACACATTTCCCATATCATTAAGTTGAGACATTGAGTCACATCTAGGGAAGGTATGAATGAAGGGCATGTTTGAACATACTGATTTCCATTATCCGTTTTGTTAATATTCTACATTTTCCTATCTTTGCTAGATTTTGGCTAAAAGAACGCGTCAATAACTGCCCTATCAATATTGTAATGTAGTAAGATAGAGGGTCTATAACAGGGTTATTCAAATAACAAATAACGATCGCCATGGTTGATGTGAGTTCAAATCATGCGACGAGTCTGGAAGCAGTTGTAGACAGGTATCTTTCAATTCATAAAAACACAGCACAGGTATACACAGGTGTATGCCTTCAGCAGGGTTGCACAATTTCCTTCCATAATACTTAAGCCCGCTGGCCTTTTATTTTTTAGGCCCTTGTCAGCTGGCAAAAAGGGCGCACCATGCAAAACTGCTCTGTGTCATATGTCTCTGATATCTGTGCAATTCAGACCACGTCTTCACAGGACCAAACAAACCGCAAAAATGACCAAAGAGCCTAAAATGTTTTTTACACTTGGGTGCCCATGACTCCAACCAATAGAAAGGTATTTTGAAGCAGAAAAGTTCAACCGCTCACAAACCCGCACACACAAACTCTCCTCACACAATACACACATTTACGAAAATGCAGCCATATGTCTCCTTGGGTAACTACAGAAAACAGAAATAAATTGTAATTAAACATGTGCAATCTGACAAATTCCCTATACTTAAAAAACAATATTTAATTAGAATTGACCCTGTCACATCCTCCCCCTGGGCTGTAAAATGTCATTCTGACATAACCAGATGAAAACCTAAAATGCAAAATCTGAAATCAAGAGACATCTATAACACAACACAAGTATTCAAATAATATCAGTACTCTGGTTCCTATAATATAATACAATATGCAGCTGGCAGCTGTTACTCTGGTACCTGAAATATTATGAAATACAATCGTTGAAACTCTGGTGCTGTATTAATAGTTATCTTGCAAGAAAAAACACACGTTCATGACTCAGAAACTTCCACTTGCAAGAAAACATATATGTAAATTGCTCCCCCCTCCCATCCTCAATATCATTGTTGAGACGTCTGCTTCTCGACCTTGTGATACCCTGCTGTTCATCAAGAGATTATGGTGCAGGGTTCTCTCTTTCCATCCACCCTTGTCCTTTCTAACCAAAAAACTTGAATTTCTGTATTTGGCTGATCCAAAACGATGTAGGGGTCTTCTTCCCACTTATCCGCAAGAGTGTGTTTTCCTTCAAATGCAACAATTTTTACCAACACTTGGTCACCTTGGTGGATTACTGCTCCTCTTACCCTAGAATTATGGTGTTTTTTTTGGTTTTGACTGCTGCTTCTCCACCTGAGTTGGTGTCAAGTGATAAGCATTCTGTAATCTTTGTTTAAGCTAGACGTCACTGATGAATCTTCATGCTGTGCTTTCAATCCAAAAACCAAACCACAGGCAAGAAAGGGTTGCGACCAAACGTCAGGAAGTAGGGTGTATGCCACGTTGCTTCATGTTGTGTACAATTATAGGCATGCACCATAGCTGCTACATGGGATCTCAAGTCTTCTTTTTGGTTGTTCTTAAGTATTTGCACCATTGTCAGCAGTGTACGGTGCATTCGCTCACACTGGCCGTTTTCCATAGGATGATATGGTGCAGCATGAGACATTTCTATCCCTAAAAGCTTGCACAATTCTTTCATCAATTTCTTTCAAACCAGCCACCTTGGTCATGATGGATATGCTGAGGAAGTCCAAAGTGCACAACAAAGTGATTGAAAAAAACTTCAGCAGTGGTTTTGGCCCTACTATTCTTTGTTGGAATAGCCAGAGCATATCAGGTAAGATGATCCGTAATGACAAGAATATTGTTCAGTCCACCTTTTGAACTCTCTAATGATAAGTAGTCCATGCAAACCTATTCAAGTGGCTGATTGGTCACAATAATAGCTAAATGAGCTCCCGCATTAGTGGTAGATTTCCTCAAAATACACCTTGATCACTCCTTCATCCATCTCTCAGCATTTTTTGTGCATCCCACACCAGTAAAACCTAAGTATAGACAGAACTTTTCTTTTCCCAGATATCCCATCTGATCAAGTACCATCTGCAAAACAACATCACCCCGAGACACTGGTAACAACAACTGATCTTTAAACTTTTCATCATGTTTCACATGGTAGAATAAAATGTCTCCTTCCATCTTCAACTTTTCAAACTGGTTAAATTATACGTGGTGCACATATCATCAGAAATTCTACTCCTTGGAGGCTTTTTTCCCTTATGCACCCAACTAATCCACCAAGCGGGATCTGGATCATTCTGTTGCTCACCATGTACACCATGTTGCAACACACTATCTTATTTTTGGGTAAATACACTCAATGGTGCTGCGGACACAGCAACAGTCTATACACTGCACAATTTTCCTTGCATAAAGCTAGATGGTCTCTTTGGGAATCTCCCTCAAAGTCTTTTCTTCCTCTTTAAGAGAAGGATGCCTGCTCGTTCCATCCGCATCAGAGTGAGCTAAACCATGGCAATATACAATATCAAAAGCATCTGATGCTAGTGCTGCTCTCCGTTTCTGTGACGTGGCATCTAACTTAGCAGAAGAACGAACAAAAGTCAAAGGATTGTTGACAGTAACCACCCTGATATGATTTCCAGAGAGATAGTCGCAAAATTTCTTAGTAACTGCCCACTTTAATGCAAGGAACGCCACCTCATGAGCTGGGGACTTCTTCCCAGCATTACTTGCTGGCATATGCAATAACCCGTTTAGCCTGTTCCTGCTCCTGATATAAAATGGCTCCCAGACCTACAATGGCAGCAGCATCTGTATGAAGTTCAAATGGCCTGGTAAAGTCTGGATATCCAATAATTGGTGGATGGATAAAACACTGCTTCAGCTGATCAAAAGCTTCGTCTTGATCTTTCCCCTAAACCCATACTGCTGGCTTTTGCTGCTGTTTCTTGCTCCTCTTCTTTCTCTTTATAGCTACAGGTATCAAAGATGTTAATGGTTGAGCAATGGCGGCAAACTTTTTGATGCATCTCCTGTTATATCCTATAAATCCGACAAAATAGCGGACCTCCTCTGGATTGTTAAGTTGTGGCCAATTTATCACTGTGTCAATTTTCCCAGAATTTGGCTCGATACCTTTTTTTCAAAAAATATGATCAACAAACTTGACCAATCGTTTTAAAAGTGAACACTTTGTCTGAGCTAGTTTCAGACCAGTGTCTGCAAATCTTTGGAAAAATTTCTCAAACTGTTCAAAATGTTCTTGCAGATTCTTGGAAAAATTGTTTATATCATTAATGAAAACGTGACAAATTTTTTAATTGAGCCCACAAAAACATTTCTCCATGAGTCCCCGACAAGTCACAGGTGCATTAGTCAACCTGATAGCCATCCGGTAATATCCAAAGAAACCAAGCTGGCCTGCACTAAAAGCTGTTCTAGATTTGTGTTCCTCGAGCACTTCCACATTATGGCAAGCTGATTTCATATCAAGAACAGAAAAGTGACTGTTGCCAGACAAAGAATCTAACACATCTTTTATTCTGGGTAGAGCATACGCATCCTCACAGTTCTTTGATAAAGTAATGATAATCCACATGTAATCTCAAAGATCCATCTTTGTGGTGGACCAATACAACATTTGATGACCATGCTGAATATGATTGCTGAATGAATCCTGCTGTGGTAGGTGTTCTCTAACCTCTTCATATATAGCAGGTGGAATTTGTCTATGACACTGGTTGAATAGAACCTCATCAGTGAAATCAATGCAATATTTGAACAATGTAGTGTGTCCAATGTTAAGATCTCCTGTAGAAAATATGGCTCTATGTTTCTCTAGAAGTTGCCTCAATGCTTGTACATATGTCTTGGAAATATCATTCTCATGTATCTCAACTTTTTCCAAAATATCAGACATTCTGTTTTCCTCATCTTCACATATCTCCTTAACAGTAACTGGCTGAAGCTCACACAACAAAGCTCTCGGTTGGACAATGATAGTCACAGCACTTTTGTTAGCTACTGAAACCTGCAATGACCCCTTGGGGTAATAAGTTACTAAAGATGGATTTACATCAAGATCCTCAGTAAAAGCTGAACCATCAGTATTCTGCATCAAAGCACAAACACTAGGGAAAGGCAACCCCTTGTCAACAAATCCTTCTAAATCAACATTTAAATTAGGTCGAAGAATTACTGATTTTCCCCATTCAGCCTCACTTTTGCCGAACAATGGTTGTTTTTACTCAACTCTGTCTCACTTAAAATAATGCACCTCAAAGCTAAATACATGCGAATAAGTAACTTGGCTTGCTGTAAAAACGTTACACCAAAATGTTGGTACTCACAATCAATCAAAAGTGATAATGTATTCGTACCAACAAGAACTGGCATAAAAGTGTTGTACTGGCTAACAGGAACCACCAAGAATAAGCACTTCTCAAATCTACTGTCATCATTAGACAGTCCAACACCCTGTAATTTTTTTATGTCAACTTCAATATATCCATCATATGGTAATAAATTACCATCGGCACACTCGACTTTGAGAATGTCATCCAAAGAATTCAAAGGTGCACACTTTAAATACTGATAATAAAATGACCGACTGATAGTTGACACAGTTGACCCAGTGTCTAAAAGTGCTGTCATGGTATACCGCTCTACTTCAACTTCTGTTTCCATAGCCTCTTCAACTAAATCTGGTGTTCTATTCTTGTGACATTGGTCATAAGTTATTGATTTTTGGCCTATGATTCATTGCCTAATGAAGGCCTCTTCCTGTTTAAAGGATTTTGCCTCATGTAGTCCAATCTAACATGGCCGCCAGTGACAATATGGTCACTGTCCACATCTAAAACAAATAACATCTTCATTGTTGTCTGGCGGTGGTGTAGTGTTTGTTCAGACTTTACTCTACTTAGCCTCAATACCAGACTGTGGCAGTTGAAAGTTTCTTGCTCTACCCTTACCACGTCTTCACTGAAAGTACTTTCCTATGCGTCTTCCTTGTCTATGCTGACTACTGAACTGCTGGAAATTCTTCTCAAATTCCTGCTGACTCTGCTTCATAGTCTTCCTCTTAGTTACAAGTGGATTCAGTGTAACTTTCATCTCATTCATTTCAACGCTTGAAGAAACTTCAACTGCTGCCTTTGTTTGGCCTTTGTTTGGTGTCTTTGGTTTATGTCTTTCTCTGTTGCCTATCCTGCTCAAATCGCCAAACTGAAACCCTGAGTTCATCAAAGTCTGTGATTCGGTCATACAAACGTCCATTCACATCCTTCAAACTTTGACGTAGTCCACTCCAAAACACTGACCTCAGCATTGAGTCCATCTGGTCTTCTTCAACATAACCTTTGTCCTTAACCTTTGCTAACAAGTCTTCTAAACGGCACCTCCAGGCCACCACGTCTGCTTTCAATTGTCGAACAATGTAAAATTTCGCTAAAAGCATCTCCCTTGCTCTACAATTCCATATACACTGTCAAATTTAGGTAAGATATCCTTTACAATAGCTTCGGGATCAAAGAAAGCACGGATACGCAACGCCATACCACGTAATGAACTACGGATGGCCTGTGCTGCCGTCTGCCCTGAATGACCCTCCTTTTGTATACATTCTACTTAATTTTTCCACACATCATATGTGGCATTCTTCTTTTTATCGCCACCGAAAAGAAGAAGCTTCGGAAAATGCTGCAATTTACTTACAAAATATAATATAGTCTGAGTACTTGGAGTCTGACTAGACTCTCTGCTGTAGTCTTGATTCAATTCTGGAAACCTTCTATTGAATCAACCTCAGGCTTTATCACTAAATCTTTGAGGTGACCAACTATCTTCTGTACATCCTCATTGGACATAGCCATTGTGAATCACTTTAGTATTCAAACTCAGGTGATAAAAATAGATGTATAAGAAATATTCTAAGCACCCAGAAAAAATATATGTATACCAGTATGCAATTCTGTAACTGAATAAAAACTGTAATCAATCAAATTCCAAAACAGTGTAATCTATGAAAGACGATGCATATACACAACCTCTATATGTGTTGAATATGTAACATCAATGTGTGTCAAACCTGTATAAGTATAACACCAATAGCATGTGAAATTGTTCAGTTGTATTCATTATGTAACAAGTCAGGAACCAGATTTTTTTTTAAACAAGTGAATGAAACGAGTCAACAAATATGACGGGTATTTTAATATACGATTTATGAAGCAGAATATTTTTGGAAACAGGTGAATCAAACAAGTCAATAAGTCATAATGATCTTAGGAACCTGATTTTTCCCCCAAACCTGAAAGAAAGAGGAAAAAATCATTACACTGATAATCAAGATCAAGTATGCAGATCTAACTCTTCATGAATCACAAATCAATACAGTCAAATCGACATAACACTGTACTATTGAGTGCTACATAATATGAATCCACTGAAAATAATGCAATAATGTTTCTTACATCAACCTCACACCTGCATATAGCTGGAAGAAAAATACAGCAACACTTCATAATATTTTCTCTTTCAACACAAAAACGCAATTAAAATTCAAACATACAAGTCAATTCCAAAAGTACACAAACACACAGACGCCCCCTATGTAAATGGGAACATGTAAATGTAAAGGGAGTAACAGGGAAATATCAAACTGGGAATATTGACCTTGACCTAATGACCTTGATGTAAGCAAGTACAAAATTATCAAGTCAATTGTCATGTGTCAACTACTGTGTCTTGCAATCACTTAATTGTAATTGTATTTGTCTTTTTGCCCAGAACCACTTCCTAGTAGTCAATATCCTATTCCGCAGTTCGAACTCTTTACTCTCCATAAGCTAACCTGTCCCTGTCTAACCTGTATATATATGGAATTACTATTGTCTATATTGCACACGTTCCTCTGTAAAATTTTGACATAGGCTGTATCAGCCCAAATAAATTAAAGGGTCTTCAGCGGGTAACTACTCAACATGTTTCGGAGCCTTTTACCCGTACACGCCTCTCTGAGTAGCGGCTCCTTGCCTAAGCTAAATATTCAGCAAAGACAACCCACATAATAATGAATAAATATGAACGTGGCAATTGATGAATTAGCTAAATATGTGAAGTTTTGCTTGTAAATGCAGAGCTTCATATCAAAGAAGAATACCTGTCAAACAAACCATAATTACCAAATTTTCATAGTACAGGTTCAGATAAGAACAATTTGACTTACCCCTGAACCAAAATGTACCCTTTCTAGCTGGACAACTTTTCTTAGTTAAACCATCCGCCAATGTTTAACTGAAGTGGAAACAAGCTGGGGCATTATATTCAGTCCCAGTGATAGTAAAATAAACAGTTGCAGCTAGACCACTTGTACAAACCAAGGAAAATCCTAACAAGGACTGCAACAATGTACATCCTGTACCAGAGATGTAAAACAAACTCCATGATGACACCTACTCCTCAAACAATTAAGCTCTATTTAACTGCCAACCCTGAGTCAATGTGTCAACTTAATGTGTCAGGTTTGTGACACTTGAGAAAATAATGTCAATTTTGAGTAATTTTTTAATAGTGAGTAAATGTGCATTTAGGCATGTCAGAAAAGAATGGAAGTCATTAGCATTTATGCCAAAAACATGCTATCAAAACATTTTTTCTTAACAGGATTTTAAGTACAATTAGGCAAACATGCAACTGTCGTAGGCCGCTTCTTGCTACCTGTAGCCCCTGGGGGTTTACCTAACAGAAAACATGTAAGCCTAAAATGTCTGATAGTGAATATTAAAACAGAAAGATGCCAAAAGATAAAGTTAAGTAGCATAAATTATGTGCAACACATGTGATATGCAATCATACACAGCTTAACCTGCAATATATCACATAATAATGACAGATAATATATTAATGCAATCAATTGTCTATATTCCTACCTACTAGCAAATAAATACCACATATGCAGGCGATCCAAAGTGATCTGCAGTCATAATACTACAAATAATTTACCAAGACTCCAAATGAAATATTTGTCTATAAAAAACAGAAAAATGCACTTTATCATCTGTGTAACCAATAATAATTTCATTATAAACCCCTTTATAACACTTTTAATGATAGCCCATCAGTCTTCATATGCACCAATCAATGTAATTCAAAGCACAACTCAAAGCAAACAAAGTCGGTCAGTCATGTATGCATGAGCATGACACCATCATCAAACATGTAAACAGTGCAAGACCTACACTTGCACTTACCAATCAGCTTCAAATCATTATTCTCAGATATTATCAGAAAAAAAAGACATTGCCATTTACTTATGCAATAACTAAATTTTGTATTGATTATCAAAGAACCCAAAATGCTAGACCTCAACACAGCTGATCATGTAAACAATTACACATGTATTTTGTTATATGTTGCCAAAATAGATGTGGCCAAATGTCCTCCAAAATATTACTATCTCATGATATAAATACAACAATTCTATTCATGACGATAAGATGGAAAATCAGAGTGCAGGAGGATAATAACAATAAGTTCGAATTTGAACACAAAAGCAAAATATTCGCTCAACTGTGCAAGAGAGGCCCGTCTCTTAAAATATTTGAGAGGCAATGCAGACAGTCTCATCGATTATCTTTTTGCTTGATGAGGACAGTGTGACAGCTTGATCGGATTTTTAAAGGCAAATTTCATGACACCTTGGACCTCCTTTTCATTAAAAAACCCTTTCTCCTAAACTTTTGCATTGTGCACATTTGCCTTCTATCTTACACCTGCATAACTGCTTTGGAGAGCATTATTTGAATCAAAATTATTTTTCTCTCCAGGAAAATAGTCTTCTTGTATCTTTCTGATCTTTCCTCTGTCATCAGTCACTGACATTCGTATGTTGTTCACTTGTTGTAAAGAAGAGGTCAGTAAATTCCTGCTTTGCAGAATATACATCAGCAAATCTAAGCCTTGAAAATAGCCAGACAGCTCTTTGAGACCCTTGCATGCCTTTGCCATGGGTGAGACCAGCTTTTGTTTTAATGCTCCTCCAGAACACTTGCTCCATGACCAAATCTGTTGACAAGTCTCTCCAGTATCTGGTACTTCTACTTACAACATGGTAACCCTCCTCAAAGAATCTGGGCACATCAGCATGCTAACTTTCATGTTGTTGCATAGTTTTAAAGTAAACATGGGCAGTGTTTGTATAGGCATTTTGACCAACAGCACAAATTAGGGAAGTATCGAATTTACAGTTCTCAACACCAATCTTTTGTTCAATGCAAATCATTGGTTTTACAACGAACAAAAGGCATTCCAATGGGTAGCAACTGGTCCCTTTACCTCTGATTTTTTTATCATGTTGGCCTCAAATTGTACCTATGGTAACGCTACACATTTTTATAATCTACCTCTAAAGTTCAAAGGTCAAGGTCATTTGGACGTTTGAAAGTTTCGTCCAGCCATAACTAGGCCAATTTTCATCAAATTCTAATCATGTTGGATTCAAATTGCATGTATTGCAACACTGCAGGTTTTTATAAGAACCTGTAACCTCATAAGGGCAACGGTCAAGGTCATTTGGCGCTTTGAAAGTTTCATCTTGCCATAATTTGGTCAATGTTCATCCGATTTGGTTCATGTTGGGCTTAAATTGTGGATATTGTAACACTGTGCAATTTATATGTGACGTGTCAAGGTCAAAAGTCAAAGTTCAAGGTCATTTGGACTTTGAAATTTTCATCCAGCCATAAGCTTTATATCATGTGAAGTACCGAAGGATAAAAGTTATAGCATTTAATATTTGCAACTTTTGCAGGCACACAGATTTGCTTTAAAGCAAATCTTTTTTCTAGTTGATTACTTTTTCTTGCCTTAAAAGCCAATGACTTTCATTTTTTCTGATGTGCCTAAGTAGACACTTACTCAATGTTACAATGTCAAAAATTACTCAAATTTGACAGTATTTACTCAAATATCACAAAGCCGACCCATTATATCGAGCCATTAACTCAGGGTTGGCAGTGAAATAGAACTTTAATGTTAGGAGACTTTCAAAGTGAGAAGTAGGTGTCTTTATGGGTTGGGTTTTACATTTCTAGTGCAGGATGTCCATTTCTGCAGTGCTTGTTTTGGTTCCCGTCAGTTTGTACAGTCGATAACTGTTTATTTACAATCACTGGGACTGAACTTGAATGCCCCAGTTTGTTTCTACTTCAGTTATACATTTACACGTGGTTAAACTAAGGTAAGCTATCCAGGTAGAAAGTGCGCATACTGGATCAGGGGTAAATCAAATTATGCTTATCTGAAGTTGTACACTATACAAAGTTAGTAATTATGTTTAGTGTGACAGGTGTTCATTATTTATGTTGAAGCTCTGCATTTATAAGCAAACCTTCACTTATATAGCTAATGCATCATTTCAAACGTACATGTACCTTTTCCTTATTATGCGAGTTGTATATTTTGCTCAATATATGGTTAACACAAGGAGCCATCATTCAGAAAGACATGCACGGGTACAGGCTCCAAAACATTTTCTGAGTAGCTACCCACTGTAAGCCCTTTAATTTATTTGGGCTAATACAGCCTGTGTCAAAATTCTACAGAAGAACGTATGTAATATGGACGATAGTACTCTCATATTTATATAGGTTAGACATTGACAGGTAAGCTTGTGGAGTGTAGAGTTTGGGCTGCAGGATATGGCAATGACCACCAGGAAGTTTTTCTGGACGAAAAGACACAAATACAACACTGCCACAAATATGGTGTAGTCTGGTATAATCACAATTGAGACGCAGTTAAGTCCCATTTCAGCAAGTAAACTGCACTCTGTTGACGCTACAAGCCAGTATGAGGCAGTTTAGTCACACTACAACACGAATAATGCAGTCTAGCGACCTTACGGCACATATAATGAAACCTAGCCATACTACAACCCGTGTAGCGTAGTACAACCCCCAATACAACATGAAAAGTGCAATCTACTCAAACTACAATAAATATGGTGTAGTCGGGTCTCATTACAAGCAGTGGAATCCCGCTGGGACAGGTAAAGTGTAATCTGTTGATGCTGGCAATGTGAATCAGTACGGTCTCAATTCCAATGTAGAGCTGCCTAGTCACACTACAGCATGTACAGAGCAGTTTAGCCGCACTGCAACACGTAAAGCGGAGCCAGTCACCACAGCACTGTCTTGTCACACTACTATAAGAATTGATCTAACCTGACCCAAATATTGGCAGCACAAAGCATGTCATCAATATTCATATCGTTAATCTTACAGTGATTGCAACTCAATGTAAACAGAACAGAAAAAGTCGTTCCCAAAGAAAAAGAACAGACAAAAGGAAGGAAAGGGAAAGACAAGGAAGTGAACCCACTCTTTCCAAGCTACACTGAAGAGAAGAACCCGCAAAGTTATTTATTGTGCAATATAGCTGATTTTCATCTAAGGTTACAATTAGCCATAACATTGAAATAAAGGTATCCTGGTCTTTACTGCTATGTGCAGTAATAAGTAAATGCAGTCCACTATGTTGACGTACAGATTTATAGTAATTCTACATTAAAAAACTGGTATGATAAAGTCTGGGTTTTAGAAATTGAAATCTATTCCACACGAAGTTAAGGGAAATGTTAACAATACAGCAGGTTTTATCAGCAGAAAAAGAATGTGATACCGAGTGATAAGTAAGACTATATTTAGGAGATCAGAACAAACAAAAAAGGAAAACACAGGTACACTATATTTTCATTGATCATAGATTTAATTGCAACATAAAAATTGTTTGATGGTTACAACGTAAATGGCAAATGTGCAGTCATGTCAGTAAAGATAGTAATCTCATCCAAGGCTCAATTTTAGAACAAATCTTAATGTTTAATAAGACATTTGATCACTTCTGTAAATTACGAGCACTTAATAGTTGTTTACACAAGGTCATTCATGATAATACCAAATTGTTGTTACAAAGGGTCCTGCTTAACGATTCTCCATAAAGATAAAATTAGCTTTATAAAAACACCCTTACTGACAGAGTTCCAGGTAGCGTTGTCTTCTCCTTTGAGGGTTTTTCTTTATATCACTCTTTCAGAATCAACTACGACTAAAGTCAAACTGCTGTTAATTATTATAAGGGCACTATATTGCTTTTGCTTGTGAAGCACCTTTTATTCAAGTACCAGCATGCATGGAGTTACATGGAATATAAATGCCCTGGTCAACCGCTTTCCTTGCTGCGCTTTACACTGTGCCCAAATCGAGCCAAGAAAAGCTGTGTTATCATTTCATTTTGTATCTTTGTACTCTTTTCTCTATATTCGTGGGATAAAGTCCTCCTTCTCCCTCTCCTCCTCCTGCTCCTGCTCCTGCTACAACAATTACTACTAAATTATATCCGTCAGAGTAAGTCTTCATGTATTTATCTTTATTCATACATAATAGTACAGTGTATTGTATATATCATAAATATACAAAGAAAGAGGTGAAAGAGTAGGAAAAAACACTGGTCATTCAACATCGAAATAATGTACAATAGCGAAGCTACTTTAATAGGTGCACGGGAAGTCAACAAAGTCATGGCATTCCTTCTGTGTTAAAGTAGTCTGCCAGCTGCCATGCCTAATTTCACATAACTCGCAGATGATATTGGCAAGTGAACAAACTTCAGCTGGTATGTGTCTGGCATTGCCAACAAGTACAATTAGATCATGTACATTATACAAAGGCAACTTTGATCAAAAAATATTGTATTTACATAAGATACGATTAAGAGAATTACCAACGGCAGAGCGGCTCCCCTGAAGAACTAACTTACCAAGAGTTTGTACAGTAACATTATTGCTGTGGTACACTTTACAAAAGAATCTCAGAAAACGCTTATGGAGTTTCCCCTCTATCTCAGTATCGTCACAAATCAAGTTTAGCAAGTTACAGTGGGACCGATATGGAAGTCTCCAAAGTAATCAGACAGCCTTTCTCCAGTCCCTGTAAATAAGTTCAACATATTTACTAGACAGGTCCCACAGCTGACATCCATGCAGTGGCATACAGTAACTTTTGAATAATTTATATCTGGTCGATGAAAAAACATGGTTAAATTGAGATATAGTTAGGTTGACTTCAACATTGAAATCTCGAATAGAATTTCTGATATTTTCTTCTTCCACATTGGGACCAATGAGATTGCCTTAATGCTGAAATCAAGTCACACGCTTGATCTGTTCTCCCTCCATATAAATGGGCAGAGAGGTTGAGTAGTCATCTTTAAAAAATGTTATCATTTTAGATTTGTTTGGATTAAATACAACATTATACTCATGTGAGAAGTTGATGCAGACGTCCAACAATTTCATCAAGGAAGTGCGTGTTGGAGCCGTTAAAGTAATATCATCTGCATATGCTGCTGTACCCATAAAGACATTACCAATATAGCACCCAAAGCCAGATTTTTTTAATCTTGACAAAAGCTCATCAATGTAAATACTGAAAAGTATTGGAGATAAAACTCTGCCTTATTTCACTCTATTTGTACAACTGAATGATCTGGAGCATGCAAAATCCCATTTTTCTCTCATATTTTGATTGGTGTACATAATTTTTTACAAGACGACATATGATTGGACTTAGACTTTTTTAGAGCAGTATCGTAAACAGTTTTATATATTCAACCCTATCAAAGGCTTTGCTTGCATCTAAAAAGATGACATGAGCATTGGAACCTTGTTGTGTATAATAATTTATGGTTTCGGAGACAACAAAGGTGCATTGCGTGGTAGAGCTACCAGGTGTGAAACCAAACTGCAGACTAGAAGTGTCCAGTACGCTTCCATTTCATTCAGAATTAACAAATCTAATAATTTTCCAATCACACTACCCAGTGCAATTGCTCTATAATTGTCAGAGTTATTCAGTGACTTTCTTTTATTCTTGAGAATTGGAATGAGATTACTGATAAGGATATCTTTTGGAACACAACCATGGATAATCATTGATTGGAACACAACCATGGATAATCATTGATTGGAACAATAAACATAAATGGATAGACAAATTATCTCCTCCCAGGATGATATGGTCTGAGTAGTGCCCTGCCCCGCCATCATGTTTACCAATTTTGAGTGACTTTATTGCTGACTTTATTTTATCCACAGAGATAATCGAATGCACGAAATTTATACTTCCTATAAAATCTTAATAAGCCAATGAATTTATGTTTTTCTTCAACTTATCCACCTGTGATTTATCATAGGAAACAGAGTTATAAAGTTCTTCGTACTTATCAGCAAATCTATTGGCTATGACGCTTGAATTAGACTCGCTATCAATAGAATTTGGGATGTTTGTGTTGTTGCACTTAGTTCTTTTTATTATTTTCCAAAATTCATTGACATTGTTATTGGAAATAGAGTCAGGTAGGTTTTGAGCACAAATCTTTTCTTTGTCCTGTTTGATTGAACGTATAGCATAATGGTAATTGGCCATAATGGTTTAGAAATCTTTGGAAAATTACTAACACAGTGATGTTGGGTAGGAATACTAAGGGAAAGTTTAACAGCACTGTGGTCAGACATATTCAATTCATCATGACAAACATAATACTCATTCACATGGTTATAAAGGTTATCAGATACAATAATGTGATCAATTGTAGACCTCATACCATTAATTTTACTTTCATATGTAAAATCAGTTGCACTAAGTTCATGCGTTAACAGACGTCTGAAATCCTCATTGTGCATGAAAGTGTGAAGAAGAGTTTTGTTAAGTGACTTAGTCTGAGAAAAGTCAGTGTTAAAATCACAACCTATTATCACTTGGTCTATATTGGTTTCTCGACACTTAATTATTACAGGTTTTGAACATGGCTAATTGCAATACCAGACACACTGCATATCCACTTTCTGAAACTTCCTTTCTGCATTGCAAATCACCTTATAAGGTTCATGCAACTGTACACGATATTAAATTTAATGCGACTTAAATCATGTATCGTTGTGAAAAGATAATAACAATAGGTAATGTAAGTCTGACTGTAGTTTTGAAGCACTAGGAAGATATTCCATTCATAGTACTAAAATAATTGCACAGATACCTTTACGCAAGAAAAAGAAACATGTAGAGCTGAACTAGTATGTTTGACACCTTGTAATGTTTTCTGTATATTACAAGCATTTAAGGGTGTTATATTTTCACTGATTGACAGCTTATGACCATGTTAATAATTATGGAAAAAGGTACGCATGCCACCAGATATTGCACAACTAACATTTAATGATATTTTGCTTATACACATACATGCATGTATATATATATATATATATATATATATATATATATATATATATATATATATATATATATATAGAGAGAGAGAGAGAGAGAGAGAGAGAGAGAGAGAGAGAGAGAGAGAGAGAGAGAGAGAGAAAGAGCTATCCCCTTTGATCCTTGACTGAGCTTGCATGTAAGCTTGCATTAGATTACATTCTGTGGATTTAGTATCCATATCTGTTAATGTTATTGAAAGCTGCATCAAGTACTGTCCAAGAACTTGAATCAATTTTTGTTTATTACCTGTGTTCAAAGATTTCTTTGCTGTAAAACGTAGGTGTAATTTTGTTTTAAATTTTTGAACATGCAAGGTATTAACAAATACTCAAATAAACATTATATCGTAAGTGTGTCAGATAATGTTCAGCTCAGGCTCCTGCTTGGTGACAGAGGCAGGAGAACACCTGCTTGCAACTGACTCGATAACTCTGGCAGAAGATATAGTATATAAAAAATTGCATCGACCTATTGACTCCGAACAACAGAAAGAAATACATGTCTGACCAAGTGTTGAATCTTGTAAACCTAAATTGAAGACTGTATAAGTTGAATATAATGAATGGAAATTGACATAGCGGGTAGAGCAACACAAGGATCACTAACATGGCTGTGGCTACTTTAAATTCATGGTCGTCTTTCATCATACTAAGGGTCAACTTCGAACGCTGCTTGTTGAAGCCGAAAAGAACATCAATAATGCGTAACGATAAGATGAACATTGCCAAACATGGCAATATTTTAAGCACGACAACATTAAAAAGTAGTAGACTAACTAGAGATATGCCATCCATGAGCACCAAACTGACAAATATAGCAAAGATTAAAATGTTTGTGGCAATACAGGACAACACCGTTGCCACAGCTGTGACACGAGCTCGCTTCTGTGTGCAAATTTGTTTAGCTCTCAGTGGAAAACAAACGGCAATGAAGCGAAATATGTTCACGGCAAGAGCCATCCAGACAGACGGGGGCTCGGCGATGAAGGTAACAAACATACTTGATAAAATTGAAAAAATGGCCCAAAAGGTACCTGTGTAGTAGTACAAGACCAAAATCCTGACTAACTGAGGAACAAGAAACAAAATATCCAAATATGCAAGCACCAGTAAAAGAAAGTTAATTGGTTTCTCCTTTAATTGCCTGCGGCTAAGTACAACTATGTTTACGATATTCAGAATTATACCTGGGCCACAAATTAAACTATTGAGAAGAGCCAGTGTTGTGGGAAGGTGTATATATGGAACTGTGCTATTGTTGAGCGAACTCCCCGTTAGGTTGTAACTCACGTTGTATATGAATTTACGCATTTTCATTAATGTGATATGCAAGGATTATCACGAACTTCCTTGACCGAAATGCTCAGGATACAAAGTTATCTTCTTCATCCACTTTTGACGATATCTACAAAAAAGCGTAAACAGGAATGTAAGCATATCTTATATTAATAAGTATATCACGTTTATATATATATACATACATATATATATATACATACATATACACACACACACACATATATATATATATATATATATATATATAACATATACATATCTATATATATATATATATATATATATATATTTATATATACATGTGTGAATGTTTGTGCTTGTGTGAATGTTTGTTAGTGTCGATGATCTATGAATTATTTGGTATCCATATGTGCAGGATGAATCAACCTAACTATGAAATAGGCTGATATTTTGAATACATTTAATCGGCTCAGGTAAGAAACGTTGCCCTATCTTCTATAGCCCTTTATTCCTGTGATGTTTGTAGTTCAGCCGAGACCAGGAATGTGCCACCGAAACACAACTGGAAAACGTAAATGGATTGTATAACTGACGATTATTTTATTTTTACCTTCCAAAAAGTACATTTAAGCTTCTCAAGATAGTGTACGAAAATCAAATACAGCAGTTGCAAGTGAATATAGAGAATATCCCCTTAGCTTGCACATACTTAGACAAATGCTCCCAAAACGTTAACATAATTCCTTCTTCCAATCGTGTGACTGTTATATTTCTTCTCTCTCGTACCGAAACTATCAGTGGCGAAACAAAAATCCATGGATATCCTCCCTTAAAACTTTATTCTACCAGATGTGCTTTAAGGACACATGGACTAATATAGGGTACACCATGTAGACCTTCTGTCCAACATTTCTCGAAAGAGATTCAAAGGGTATTTTATCCACCAATGAAAAAAAAAGTATGTAATAATACAGACGAATACAAAAAAAAAAAAAAAAAAAAAAAAAAAGAAGATCTTGCACAAAACCCAAAACAGACTTCAATATGGAAACTCTTTTTAAATTTTGAAAGTGAGGTAAAAAAAAGGCTCCTATATGTGAACAAGTGCTTATGCACTGGCCCGGGTGTGCCTAATTACCGGATTCCACTGGATTTCACCGGATTGCACAGGACTGTATAGGATTTCCTAGGATTGCACATGGTTGTACCGGATTGAACAAAATATTAACAACATACTAATATATTAAAGTAAAATGACGTAAAGAATGAAGAATAATGCAATCGGTGTTCCGTATCAAAAGGAAGTAATTTTTAGTTGGCATCTAGTGTGTTTAATTCATATGCTCCACTAAAGGAACTTTGACTACGCAAATATTTTGAAATTCAATACTACTACTACTACTACTGCTACTACTACTACTACTAATAAAAACAACAACAAAAATAAAATAAAATCCTTATTTCTCCTAGAGTTATTATGCAGTGGAAGACTTTATTTTCGTATTCTGCGTCATTAGAAAGGGATGTTAAATAGCCTAAGCTATTACATACATCCTTTCTCTCTCTCTCTCTCTCTCTCTCTCTCTCTCTCTCTCTCTCTCTCTCTCTCTCTAAGCTGAAATATTTGCTGCTAAATCCATTGATATGAAGTTTTCAGCATTAATTCCACACTTTTGGAGGTGTAACAACTTTATCATTATCTATACTTTGGTGTAGCGATCCAGTTAAAAAAATGGTTGGGCCTATTATTTTTGTAAACTTTGTCTTTGTCTTTTTTATTTTTTTAGAAGAACCAAAACTATATATTTTGCGACAGAGCACAACATTGAAAACACACTGGTGGTAGGCAGAACATTTTGCTTACTTCTATAAGTTAAGAGGACATGGATAATAAGATAAATTTTTAAAATTCATTTAAAAGTATAATAAAAATAATAATAAAAACCAAATAAATTTCCTGATATAATAATGTTAATTATGAAAAAGATGATGGTGATGATGATGATGATGATGATGATGATGATAGTAATTAAATGATTCATTAACCTCTACAAGCGGAGAAAGTAAGACACACATAATGATACATCGAAATAATACAAACATATAGACATATCAGTGAAAGAGAAGTCGTACAACAGTTAAAATCAAACAAAAGGTCACAGCCCTAAAGGCTAAGTTCGAAATCATATTTATAAAGAGGTAATGCTAATCAAATCAAATGAAATCCGGTAGTAGCTTGTGCATGGGGTAGTGCAATCAGGTACAATCTTGTGCAATACAGTGCAATCCCGCCCTATTAGATTTCTTTAGAAGAAAGAAGCTGAGTGTAAAAAAAAGACAAGATAGTCGATCAAACTTAATTAGATTTAAACTGTTCAAAAGGGGAAAACCAAGGAAAAATCTGTTTATCCGACAGTTTCCCACAACCCGAACTTATGGCAATTTACAAAAGTTTATTATTATCCTGAAAACCAGAAGAGGCAGACGAATTGAATATGTGTGTAAATTTTTTTCAAATGTATTTCAAAAACAGATTCACTGTGATAACATACACGAGCTTAGGAAGGTTTTTCTTTTTCGATTGTCTTTATATATGTATTTCTGGTATGTATGTATATATGTATGTGTGCATGCATGTATTTATGTATATGTATGTATTTTGACTTGCACTGTGCATATGATGCATTTGTATCGTGATGTACTTGTAACCTTGAGTGATTGTGTGTGTCATGATGTTTTTTATACAGCTAATAAAACTCATTCGTTCAAAACAAAAACAAAAAACAAAAAAGCCAACAACCAAAAATACCCCCTGCCCCGTAAAAAAATTACCTCAAAAAGCTTCCAAGTTCTCCAGGGTGATTCTATGGTAATGCGCAATCGGTATGAACCATTTATATGCAAATTATATAGCAGGGTGTTACCAGTATCTGCAACTCTCTCCTGTTGACGATACCGATCCCTAGGGGCTGCAGTGTGAAGCCATGAACCTGTATGTACAAACATACATATATGTATGTATGCATCATATCATTTTAATTGTCTTTCTGTGGGATATAATAACATAAGCGGACTGTTACAGTTCCGTCTTGAACCTACCTGAGCTTCGTGTCTTGTTTATAGGCAGGGTATCACTTGCCAAGTGACATTGTAATTCAACAGAAAGAGTAATATTTGGTTTTATGAAAATTCTGATGGCATTTTTACGTAAGCTGTATAAACTTGCAACGATTCGAATATGAGAACATCGATATAATACATTTTCTGTCTATCGAAAACACTACGATCTCTGTATTCAAAGACATTTTGTGTATCCGTAGAATCCTGTTGGATGATTCTAGACGGGATGCTCTCTGGGATGGTTTAAACTACAGACTGCTATGGTTTGTTTGATTTCTTTTAATGAAGGTAATGCTATATTTACATTATACCGAGTGAAGTTATTTCTATTGTAGTATTACTTCTATTTAGATATTTTAACTGAATATATCCTTAACCATGTATACTAAATCAGTTCCCATGACATATGTGCATGTTAAACAGCAGATATATTCAATATTTTCTGCTGAGAGGAACTTAATAAAAAGTGAATTGAATTGCGACATTCATCTCCAATTCTGCATGTTCACTTATATGTACTATACACATATTCTAATGCTGGCCATGATAATATGCAATGTTAAGAATCATCCAACGCGTTTTACAAGGGTTAATATGTGAAAAAGTAAAAATACATTGATACCTTGGTCATGTTGGTTGGAGGTAGTGAAGCCGTATTATTTATAGCAGGCCACCTATTTGTTTAGCAATTTCCTGGTGTCAAAAAGATGGACAATCAAATTTGGCTGCCTGTAAAGAAAGACATTTAAAACTGACACATTCAAACATGAAGATCAGACAAATTAACAGAGAAATGGGAACACAATAACTGCAACAACTTACAAATTATTTGGAAAAAATTGCGTTCAACTTTGCCCTTATTTCATGTGGAAATGAAGGTACCTTTAACTCGACAAGAGTCAGCCTGAATAAGGAGAAAAATTAAGCAAAGCACTTTTTATGAGTAGACTCACACTGATTCCATTTGAACCTAAAGTAGTAGATCTTTTGTATTTTTTATATCTCAGGAACTGCCATTTTATAAAGTGGATTTGCATCCACGCATACGGTAATTGAATTTATAAAACGAAACATAAGAAGAACAATAAAAAAATGAATATTTCACAACAGCCACAATGACCGAAAAGAATAGGCCTCCCCAGTAAGGTAGTCTCTTTGCATAATGTGGAAAAAACTATTGGGCATAATCAAAGGCCATATGTAGTATAGTTGAAGGTACATACAAAGCCCCAAAGGACTGAAAAATTAGTGTGATAATGATGCCTCTGGATTCAAACACCTCAGTGGCCCCAGGGTTGTAGCCTTGGGGTCCGATTGGTCAGATTGGTCGGACCAATATTCAAGTCACCAAAACTATGTCAATATACAGAAATTTGCATAGAATTTCCAAATTTCTGAATTTGGCCTGACAAACTTTCAATTGAAGGCTACAGTTCTGGGCCCTACAGCCTTCTTAATTTGTTTGAAGTCACCCATGTGCATTTGCAACTTTGGGCTGGCACTGAGTGCCGTCAAAATAGGTGTGACCAACAGATCATCCATAAAGACCGTTTTGGCAGATTCATGGTAGGTCCATCCTCTATGTGCGGTGCATGTTACTCAAAGGTCTTTACTAGTGTTCATTTTGCTTTGGCCATTAAGGTGGTTTATGACGTCCCCTCATAGCGTTTGTCTTCTGTTGAACTTACATCGGTTGTTTGTGGCTCGTGTGCTCAAAGTGCCTAAAGAAGCCCTTCCACAGGTTAGCATCTCTAGTCAGAATAATTATAGCAACATTTCCATTCGGGATCGTGTAATAGACTCAATTGCTAAGGAATGTATGCTCCTAATTTAGTCCCAAAAGTAAACTGAAACTAATTTATTTTGAGTGACATCTATGCATTGAAAAATCTTTATCCCTGAATGAGCTGACGTTCTGAAAGTATTAATAAGAGGAGTGACACACTATGCTCATTATGCCGAAAGCAAAGAGCTGTATAGGTGCATGGTCATTCTTTCACAGTGCACTGATAATTGATGCCAATTTAGCAACATACTGAGTACAAATTCAGGTAAGAGACCGATCATTTGATACGGGGGGGGGGGGCTATGCATTTTATTAAAAAAAATATGTACGTCCCAGCATTGCTGAAAAAAATAATGTCCTTCATAGTGTCACCTGAAAAAAATAAAGTACGTCATTCCTCTCTAAAAAAATATTGGTTTAATAAAAAGATAGTATCAATAATGGCATTTAGATTTTTTATATACGTACATGTATGATTCTCGAAATATTTGATACATTCACGTTCCTATTCTCGTTTTGGCTAACCAAGAAAAAAAACTGCTTATTTTCCCATCAAATTCCGTGTATTAATGGGTCAATAGCTTTCCTTGAGAACTTGGGAGCCCACCATTTGTTGCTAAATGCCAATTTGAATGACGCAGAAGAGTTATCTTGTTCCATTGCTTTACAGGCTATATACATTGTGCATATTATTCTGTAACCCAGTATGGATATGGCAATTCTATACATGTATGTGCAGAATATCATATTATTAAGGAGAGTCCTGCAGTCATCACTCCACCCATTTGAGACTTAGAGCAAATATCATAAAATATCTAAATATTAATACAAGAGAAGGATTTTCACAATGCTGTGAAAGTTATAATTTCACACGGCCACTCAGGTATCAATACCCTGTCCCCAGCAAAAGAAATGTGAAGCATCAATTGTTAAATAGTTCTTAATTAATTGAAGGCAATGATGGTAATTTTAGCATTTTAATAGTATATCCTGGTTTGGAAAGACACGTTGATAAAATTATCGATCTTGAATTTTCTTCCGTTGGATACTATTGCATGGGGAATGTATGTACATTACTTTCAAACCAAGTGCCCGTAGACTTCCATTAGTCTACAATAGTCTCTTATCATGTGACAAGCCTCCCCATAGGGGTGAAAGGTCATACGATCTTCAGAGCTGAAAAAAACATAGTGGATGCCAGTTAAAAGATTCTCAAAAAGGAAAACAAAGTTCCTATGAGTAGGGGTTTAATTCACATTTCACAACAAGTGCCTCTATTCAGTTAGAGTAGACTCTGCCAAAGGTGACTATATCATGCACTCAATCAACACAACAACAAAATATGAGATTTGGTAGATAAGTTTTTAGCACTTTATTTGAGTAACTTGCAAAAATTAGTCTTCACGTAATGCACATATGCATAGTATGAATAAAAATCAAAATTGTATGTGAATGATTTAGATCAGGTTGCCATTATCAAGCCATATGTTTGATACATCCAGGTGCTTGAACAAATCAAAATGGTCAATTGGTTGCAAGCATTTACGAGAATGGTAGGAAAATACAATATTCAATATGAATTTGGCTCGATAATCTTGTAATTCCGATAAATTTGGGACCGAAAACTTCCATCAATAATAGTAACAAAAACCTGAATTCTTGGGCTCTAGCGGGTCGCCAAGACATAAATAACTGCAATTAACCCTTTTAGTGCCACATTTGGACGTCAACTGAGTCAACAGCTTTCCTTGGCGTGGTCTGGACGCAATGCGCCCAGGGCATGCCAAAGAAAGCTGTTGACTCAATCTTCCTTCATGGGTTCACGGTTGGCAGGGCGGCCATGTTCTTGCCTTCCACCTCAGCGACCTGTGTTCAAATCCCAGCCTTGGTGGCATGTAGTTGGAGTTATCTACCTCTCCGATCGTGAACGGTGGTTTTCCCCGAGATCTTCCGTTTCTTCCACCAATAAAATGTAGAAAAGTATATGCCAACATCTCTGCCTTGGAGAGGGATTAATATAGGCTTTGCCAGATTCCCGATCCATGTAAAACACATGTGTCTATACTTTTCCTTCAGGGTGGAATGAGTAAATACCATATTTTCTGAACTGGTTCATCCAGATTGGGTATACATTTGTTAACTATATTTACTAAACTAGTTCATCTAGATTGGGTGCAGACCACAATTAGCTGGTGGCTTGGCAGGATACATATAGGTGTGGATATAAAGAAATAACAATAAGAAACACTACTTTTTCAGAATGTCACTTTATTTTTGCAGAATCCAAAGTACACAAGAACTTGTTCTAGCATTACTATATTTTTACATGAATACCTTTGTATATCTGAGACAGTCACTACATTGAACATAATTACAATACTGCTTAATATATTAGCATGTTTCAACTATATATATTTATATATATTAGAAGAAACATACAGTATTTTGGTTGCGCAAATAAGAATACATGTTTGTGTTGATCATGTTGACTAGACAAGATGCTGTATTATCATATTTTTAGTAATAATAAGCAGAATTGATTGATTTATTATTCCAAAATATAAAACCCCACTCAGTGTCTCATGCAGCAAACACATAGTATTTTTCATCAAACAGGTGATACAGTTTATATCAATATCGTTTTAGCGAGCGAGCCTTGCTTTCGCGTGCTAGCAGAAAAGTTTGTGCAGCACGAAAATCAAACAGGTGATACGGTTTATATCACGGTTTTGCAGGCCAGCAACATAATTATCACTAAAAATATGATAGAATCGTTATCACAGGCTAGCTTCATGTAGTACGGAGTTTTACTTGGCCTTAGTCAGCCATAGCACATTTGGGCTTTGCCCTATGTGGTATGGCTGCCAAGGTCAGGTTTAACTCCGTACTGTACTATGTTTAGCAAACCTGTGATAGCTGATAGTACCATAGTTCACAGGTGAACATAAAATGCACAAATTAATGTCTCCTTTATGCCTTCAATATACAGTAAAACCTCCCTATACCGAACACCCTTGGGACCAGAAAAAAGTGTTCGATATAGTGAGGTGTTCGGTATAGGGAGGTCTGCTTACATTGGAAGTATATACTTGGGACCAAGAAATAATGTTCAGTATAGAGAGGTGTTTAGTATATGGAGGTGTTCGGTGAGAGAGGTTTTACTATACAATGTTAATTTTCCAAAATATCAAATGTTGTGTTTATTTTGTCTTCATTGATTGTACTGTAAATGTTAACCTTAAAACAGTTCAAGAACATGTGCATCCCACTAACTTCACCGAAAAAAAAAAAAATGTACGTTGAGGTCAGAGGGAAAAAAATTATGTACATCTTGTGTGTATTAAAAAAAAAAAAGAGTATGTTGATACAAAATGCATAGCCCCCCCCCCCCCCAAAGTATCAAATGGTCGGTCCCTAAGGGTGTCAGCACATGACCTTGTGGTGCATTCACTAACAGTATAAAACACTTTCCAATAACAAAAGTATTCTGGATATTACAACTTCAATGACACGAAAAGTCAATTTAAGACTTGATTCTTCGTTTATTAGTTGTATCCTTTATTTCTATAGTTAAGGTTTATCCATGTGTATGAACGCCTCTTTCAGTTATCTTTTGATTCTAGAATATTTTTGCTAAGAATGATTTTAGAGAGCTACTGACGCAATTGATTTGTTCCCTAGTAACTGGTGCTACTTGTGGCCCCCCAAATATTGGGTTACTTAGGCTAACATGTTGGATGGTTCTACCTTGTGCGTGTTAAGGCACTAAAATTTGTGCTTTATAATTATTCTGAAAATGTATTTTGGGCTTTTTTGTAGGTCAAACGAGGCACACGTTTCACGTACTGGGCTAGCATAGTTACTTAATTTGGTATTGCAATTACTTTACATAATTTAATAACTTTGAACCAGAGCAGTATTATTCAGGTCCAATGACGCCAGTTCTTCTCATTTTGATGCAATATCTGAAATTCTACAGAACTAGGAGAAACTACCATGTTAATCAATATTGTGAACTCTGTTGCGTCACCAAACATCAATTTATGGAAGTGAATCAGCAGGATGTATGTATGTATGTATGTATGTATGTATGTATGTATGTATGTATGTATGTATGTATGTATGTATGTTAAGAGTATGTATTTAAACACACTCTATTGATAGAGCAGTCAAACCTTTATGTATCCTGACTTTTTTTACTGGTCAAGAACTTGTTATTTATCCTGATGATTTATACAAACCTGCTATTAGTATGTTATATGTGCTTGGTAAATAAAATGTTGCACGTGAATTACATCTACTCCCAGGATTAGGATACACCATTTGATTTCTTTTGACATGTCTTGAACTTGAACGTATGGCTACATTGAGAAACAATATAAGGAAACACAGGCAAGGGCCTGAAAGCTTCCCAAGTTAGGAATACTATGTCAAGCAGTAGTAGTAGTACGACCGGTTTTGCCTCCAGTTGGGCTCATCAGGTACTGGTCATGACAGTTGAGACTTGCGTTTTTATAGTCTGGTATAACTTTTGACGTTGCTGACGAAAAGTGAGCAACGTCACACGCAGGGAGAGAAGTTCTCTTCTTGGAAGAAAAAACGGTCCACCCGTCGAGTGACGTGGTGAGAGAAGCCATATCTCTGTTGGTACGTGCTTCCATGATGATAAGTTTGTGACGTCACAGGCGAAAGCTAGGATGGTCTACCCGCTAATTCCAGTAGTTATATGTACCCACATAATAATAGGGTATACAGTTATTCCACTGTTATTGAATGGAGTATAAAATTCAAAATAAATTGAATCATGGAATCCCAAGTGGGATTTCTCCAATAAAATTAATTATGTTGAAAAAAAGCGGAATTGTGATGAGTTTTAAGTGTCATGTAGTATAAAGTGGTGTTTATACATGGTTTGCTTTATGGTCATAGGGGAAAAAGGCTCACAACATGGAAAAAATACATTGAGAAACAGTCTGCACTAATTTGAATAAATGTAAAAATATCTGGTTAGCACCTCTCCCTGCCAAATATTCTGATGTTCAATATGTTTGGAAGGCGTTAATTGACTATGAGTGTGAGGGAAAATATCTTTTGCACCTGCACACATCATACATTGCAAAGAAGGCACCTGGTCATAGCGTATACGTGACCAAAATACAATTTGTAAGAAAGTTGCTTTTGCTGCATCAGAATATGTGAGGAATTCATGAGGTACTGGGGGGCGGGGTTGCAAAAGCAATAAACTTGATTGATGGTCAAGATGCTATTTCGAAAATCCATTGCAGGCCATTTTAAGCCACAGGTACTTATCTTAACTTGTTACTATAACGTCGATTATAATACATTTTACTGTGCATTATGTTCATTTGCTCTTCCATGTTAACTTACTTTTAACAGTGATCCTGCGTTCTATGTCTGGTAGAAAATCACTTAACAATCGAATATATTATATTCTGAACGCTCTGCACTGAACCATCAGCCTAATACATTCAACGCTGCAGTGAATATATATTGCCTACCTGAAGCCCTACGTCCGGTGCGGTCTATTGTAGTGGACGCCCAACCCAGTCAGACTCAATGATGAATGGCCTGAAGTCTACGCCCAACTTGTTAAGTCAGAACTCTGTGTGGCAGTTATATCACCATGCCGATGAAGAGGAGTACTAGTTCAATATAACTGCGCACAGATAGAGTCTGTGTGTTGTGTGCTTTTTAGCAAACTGCAGGGTACAAACCAATCGATTGGGAAACGAGTCCAACATGGCGGGCATTTTTTTTATATGTTTCATTGTAATAACATCCTAACATGTGTTGTACTGAATGTGGTGTAATACATAATTATGTATGTATATATTAGAAACAAATATTCATATATATATATATATATATATATATATATATATATATATATATATATATATATATATATATATATATATATATATATAAACATATATATATACATAAATATATATACATACACACACACACATATATATATATATATATATATATATATATATGTTAAAGCTGCTTTATTTGTACTCCATTTTCCCACTGCAATTCTAAATGATCATTGGGTCATCATCAGTGTGAGTTCTTCAATATCTGTGACATCCACTTGTGACTTTTCTGATCTTAATTAGATGACTTATCTTATCACATATTGAACCAGGCGTTTTAACACTTCATCTCTAGGCTACTTTTACCAGGTTGTATCACATTGACTTGCCAGTTAACCCTTGCATCTTCGGGAGGGTTTGAATTTTCAATGTTGTAAGCAGCCAGACGTAAATTTAAGAAAGAAATGCCAGTTTGTGTTCAGCCTGATTTCTATATAATTCATTTAAATACCTGGGTGTTTAAGCATTCGGATCATTGCTAGATCATACTCATATTTGTTTTAAAAAAAGCCAAATACTAGTACACTTCATTCTTATGTAAGCACAATTCTGGCTAAACATTACAGTATGAACAATGTCTTTTGTCGAAACTTTACATAAAAAGTTAGTGATACCTTCTCTGTGACATGACGAGTTATGGTCTCATTATATCACTGCAATGTGGAATTGGGAAAGAGGTCATGCAAATCAATGATGATCAGCACTTACATATAACCTCGGATGGTTTGCATTTTCATTTGAGGCTGATGGACGGAGTTTAAATATTTTCATTATTTGAAAATAAGGAGAAAGAAGTAGGCTATGTTGCCAAGTGTTTTTTGTTTCTGAATACATCACAGATACAAAGGAAGTCAGAATACTGAGGACCATTTTGTCAGGAAGTATGTTGTATTCTAGACAGACCTGGTGATGACTGGGCAATGCATCATTATCATGGAGATTGATAAAATAGTTATTTTCAATTTAGGCCTATTTATAAATGTCTGACTTTTTCCATTATATTCTAAGGGCAGGGGTTAAAGTGATGAGAAGTGTAACTTCTGTTACTCTCAGGAGGACATTCATTATTTACTTTTCACTTGTCTTTTTATGCATGGTGAAGTCCATATCATCATTATTGTTGACTAAATTAAATGATTTCTTGGCGACATTGTCCACAGCCATTGTTAAAAAGCTTTTAAAATTTTCAATGTCGTTGGTAAAGTTCATATCAGATGTTCATGAATTCCAATATGTTCCCTTTGCTGATAATAGCAGTTAAGTGTGTACGCAAATAGAGATCTTCACATTTACCTCATAAATGTTTTTATATATGTGCACAGAGTTGTTTGGAGCTTTTAACCTTGTGTATTCTCAAAAATACGTCTCCAATATTGCCCTGCAGTGACACACTCGCGCTGTAAATGTGGTACGTCCTGAATGATTGAATAAATAAATATATGCCGTATATACATGTCCCCATGCTCCAAGTGTGTTTCCCTATTAGCGTTTTACATATAGTTTTGGGTTTCCATGCAGATACATGAGTGACTGGTACTGATGATTATACATGATTGTACAAAATAAATCAAATAAAACAGATTAGATACAAGTACATGTGCAGTTTAAGGCTAAATGCTCTAACTGGTCTGCCACACAGATTTAACAAGAATCATTTGGATTTTATATTATGCCTGGTGAAAACTACCCTGTCCCTATTACTACTACTTCTACGACTACTACTACTACTACTACTACTACTACTACTACTACTACTACTACTACTACTACTACTACTACTACTACTACCATTTACACTTATAATCATAATTATAATAATGATAAAAATAATAAAATAATAATAGTTATCTAAAAAGGACATCTATACAAGAGTAAAAAATGACGTGCATTAGAATCCCTTAAGAAATCGTATTGTCTGAATAGAACGACCATTATATCAATTTAATACCTGGCCTAAAATGTTCTTGTCTTTTGTTACACAAATGTTTGAAAGCCAAACCGTATGTAAAAGGTTACAACGTATGTAGGTATTCATACTTTAATGATTTTGATTCATATACTCATTCATTTGACCACACAGGTTCGGCATGTTATGGGAACATTTAGCTTAAGTTATTTCTATTCTGCTTTTTGTCAAATGGTGTAAAGCCGATATTTAAAAAAAGCCTGAGGGGCAAGAAAAAGTTTTTCATCCTTGTAAAGTTTATAACAGCCCATTTGCAACACTAGGTTACGTCATTATAACAGTTTCAGTGTTTATGCAGTATCTGTGCATTTCTTTTTAGGATTATGAACACAATATGATAGTGGGTCTTCAAAACTGCATATAGACTTGCAGTACATAGTGTCATTCACTTTTTATAACAATACATCAATTAGTTTGCAATGAAATACATATAGTGTACAATTGTATGGACTTGAGTTTCAATATGCCAGTTAAATTTTCGATAGTGGCTGTGCAGTGTATCACTTATTGCAAGTAGCCATTCTGAAAACATGTAACAATTAGGGCTTACTCTGGTGGATAAAGTTATTATTATTATTATTATTATCATTATTATTATTATTATTATTCTAATTCTTCTTCTTCTTCTTCTTCTTCTTCTTCTTCTTCTTCTTCTTCTTCTTCTACTTCTTCTTCTTATTATTAGTTTTATTTGAACAGTAAATATGGCAGTAAGATGATATGATACTAAACAATATTTCAGGAAAAGAGAGCAAAAATGGAATATATGCTGGTAATCAACATTACATTAAAGAGCAAACTTAGGACCATCAACAGATTAGTCAATGTTAAAAAATGCATCTGCCATAGTAATATAAGAAAAAAAATACCAATGGGTGTAAAATATGTGTCAGAAATTAGAAGACTGTGACCAACATAGTTGAAAGGATGTGTCCAAATACCCATATAGCATACAAAATTTTCATGACGTAAGGAGCCCCGTAGTAAGTCTACAACCCCATCTGAAAAAATGTCAGAAAATTAAATGGGCACCCCACAAGTGACCATCACAGTTGCCCCTTTCAGTGCCAAATTTCATATTGAATCCACAGCTAAAGCGCGCCAAAGAAAGCCATTGATCTGGACTATTATGTTTTATGTAACTACATGCATGTCGGTAGTGGAAATCAAAGTCTTTTTAATGGAACATATATCCTTGCATATACTTAGAGCAGTGTGTGTCAAGTGGTGTGACTAGACTAGTAGTTAGCACTTAATGAGTTTTTTTATAGAAAAACGCATGCAACAGCAAGCACCGCTACCTACCGTTCTGTCAGGAAGGTTGTTTTGTACAAGGCCAGCTGAGCCAATCCGCATCTGAACAGAAAAAAAGACAAAACAAGTCACCAACTTCCTATACGGGGAATTGATAAGCATAACCTTATGCAACAAGAATTTGGCATCATTGTAAATACCCACGTTAGGAGACATATACTAAGTGGTCGTAATATATCGAATCTCTTCTTATAACTTAAAAAACTGTTTTTAAATTAAAGATCCAGATTGCTAACTTTCCTAAAATGATGGCTTATTTACTGTTCCTACGGTAGCCATCAAAACATTTTTTTCCCGTTGCAATTAAACATTAATCAAAAAAATTTTAGTGTGTCGTGTTTTTTGGTTATTGTTCTTATCCCCTAAATTTAGTGTTACTCATTACTCATTGTCGCTGTTTTTCTCTTTTATGCTGATATAACCTAGTGTTTCGCTTATATCTCTTTAAATGTCATGTTGGACAGATTTGCAGTTCTGTACTCCAGACTATCTTATACAAGTCTTGACGTAGAATTATTACATACCTGTATGCCAACATAGAGGAATGCACTTACACATCACTACACAATAGCATTATTGGCCAGGGTACCATTATCATTTTCACACATGATTGTAAGCTTCGATGAAAAATGAGATATATTACCTGATAAGTAAGTAACTGGGCAAGTTCTCATATTGAGTGTATTTTGAAATAGTGGACCGGGCACACTTTCTTTTTTTTCTCTATGTGATCATTGCCAGTCTAACAGTATACTTAGTGATGACATGTTATGTGCTGCCTATACTTGGATCAAGTTGCCGTAATATTTATTGTAGTGTGAGAAGACTATGTCATATGGACCGCAGTGTGGCTAAACTGTTCTGTACATGTTGTAATGTGACTAGGCTGCACCATACTTGTTGTAGGGTGACCATACGGTCTCCACAGTGTCTTGTAGCATCAACAGATTACATTTTGCTTGTTCCAGTGGGACTCGACTGCATCATACCTGTAACAACACCAGACTGCATTATACTTGTTGTAGTATGACTAGACTGCACTCTACGTGTAGCAGTGTATCAGAATACACCATATTTGTTGCTTTGTGACTAAATTGCTCTTAGGGTAAATAAAATTTTATTCTATAGTCTGTGTATTTCTGAAACATAAATGGGTAATACTACATTAATCAAATCAAGCAGAGATACAATAATAATGAGTACAAAGAAAAACAACTTGACATCATAAACACTTGAAGCCAAGACAATCTTATACGGGATGGATACCTCAATAGTATACATTTAACAGCAATAGAATATAGTTGTCAGAACTCGGGAATATTACTGGCAGAAACTAGACTGATAGCCTGGTAGCCATGAAGGCATTTTTCTGTTAACCTTGCAAAATACCCCCACCCCACCCCCACCAGGATATTACTGATTTTGGTAGGCAAAAGGTTGTAGAATCAAAAACTGAATGATGCCTAGCTGGTTCCATTGAGTATTTTTAATTATTCAAGATGGCCGCCACAGGAAGTTAAAAGGCAGTATGGTGAACATAAGTTATAATTTCAGCTCACTACAGTGCTGTAAATGGATAAAATGCCTGTTCAAGTAATGATAATGATCACATGACCTTACTGAATTTTAATTAATGCCATATATGGCATCCAAGATGCCTGCCATGGTAAAGTGATGGGCAAAACTGTGAACGATGTGAAATAAAGTTTTCTGATAAATTTTCTGCCGTGATATAGAAAAATAGTTTAGGATACACAACTACAGTCAAACAGTATCCTAATTACTTAAGATGACATCCAAGTAAAAATGACCACCATATGTGGCTGTATCAATTAACAGTTTAGTTTGTTGATGTATTCATTGTCTTCTTCTGATCTTCACTATTTGTTGAAGTGACTGTGGTTTTAGCATTGATTGGGTCGCCACATTGTGAATCTGGTGTAATGCAACACTTGCAAAAAATGCTACATGGCATTCCAGAGTGATGACATGAACATAATGTGGTGGCACAAGGCTCATCAGAGCTGCAAGTTCAACACTGGCGCAGGTAGGGGGTCTGTGGGCAATGCCACAGGCAAGAGATTTTTGGTGGAATGGTCCACTTTCCATCCATACTCTGTAACATCAAGTGCTGGTGGATCTGGTTCCAGAGAGGCTTTCCATGTAGATGCTTGGTAATGTGCACCTCTCACATGCAACGGAAGTGGGTGGACGTGATAGCAGCTTGAACAATGTGGACTTGGTTCCTCCAGTCTTGGATTGCCACATACTGTATCTTACATTTGACATAGTCCTAGCATTCCTGCATCCATAGAACGGTTTTATGAAGTCAGTGGCCCCACTTACAATGGACTTCATGTCAACTTGGGTATTTCCAAGTGGGGGAGCCTCATGTCTTTTATGAAGTGCTTTCAGTGCCTTGATTTTGCCAATGCCATAGACAGTGCTCACTGTATCACAGCCAGTTAAAGCACATAAGGGAAGTATATGACTCACAATGTCCTCATGTTTACGCACTGTGTCTCCAATATTAGTGACATTGCTAACAGCACCTGTTGGATCCATCAATATGTTGCTGACAATGTTCAGAGTCTGTAAAACGGTACCAAGAGTAAAAGACATCAGTCACATATCACATATGACATGAATATTGTTATAGGCTTGTTTGGCTCCAGACATCACTTAATTTACTATAATTACATCTGTTTCTTCATGCCTGTTAGCCATGTCATTTCTGTTGATGTTAACTCCTATCATCACTTCATGTGGGTGGTTGTCAGAACCAGTGATAAGAAGTTGCTCCTAGGAGTGGATTGGCAATCTCTCACATATGGTATCTATCTGGATTTTGGTGTCAGTGTTGGTGAGACAGGGTGACTGTGATGGAAGTGGGGACTGTAGCATGAGTTAGCGGCAGTCAGCAGCAGCAGATGTTCTCCGTCAAAGAGTCCATCCCTTTGTGCTGAAGTCATGGTATCCGTTAAAGATAAGATAGGCTGCTCTTTGTTAACTTGCTGGCTGTGTACATACGCTGCCACTGCATTCAACTGCTCCATGACAGTACCTGTTATTGCCCAATGGACGGTCCACAGCATGGCACAACCACCAGTAACTACCAAGTCTGGCTTTTGCAGAAGACAAGTTAGCTGCTCCACTTGAAGGTAATTCTTGAGCTTTGATTTGGAAGTCTTGGTCTCATACTTCCATCATCTGAGAAGAAAGACGTGGTAATTGGTGTTAGTTCATGTGCAAATAATTCCTATAGATCAAACTCAGCTGAAGCAATGACACAAAGTGTTCTGTTGAATATAACTTCTGTGTCAAATGTTCTGGATGCTCCCAGTTGAGTGCACTTGCATGTTATAAACATTATCACTACAGGATTGCTTATTTTATTTTAAAAACCCTGAAGTAATCTGTTCTTGTATGTTTGCATGCTGTCTTTGCCAATTTGTACAGCACTTCTGACATTCACACCTGCATCTGCAACTTTTCCCAGACACAATATTAAACAAATTTGGGGGATGACAACACGGATCTAGCGGGTCATCACACGGTGCTAGTTTTTTTCTGATTTTTTTCTGTCAGAAAAATCTGCTTAAATGCACCCCATTGACTCCTCCTTATGCTGGCTGGTTTCCCCATGCACATCTTGCATATTTGCCAGGTCTCTGATGAGTTTGGTGCAGTTGTATAAGCCTAGAGCCCACCTCTTAAGAGAATTGACATTCAATGTTATTCCAGTTAAGCCACCTTGACTGCCCATGGCGCATGCATATTGATTCTATAAACATTTCAGACAAAGTGAAACTACATGCACCATCAACGTGTCTCATTGTATGCTGGCCCTGCAGTAAAATGTTCTGTATATCCATTGGCAGAGTTTCCATTATCTTCACATAGTAAAGTCAATACTGATCATAGTTAATATGGAATGAAGCAAAAAAGTATGGCAACATTTGTCTCACAACCCATAAGTGAAGCAGTCTGTCCAATTCCCTTTCTGCATGGATAAAGGTCATCATGGATGTAGAAGGCAGTCAATCTACAGCCTAGATGTGACACTTTTGCTTGATATCTCCTAGCATAGCATCCAGCTTCTCAGGTTTGTATGTCACCGATGTATCCATGGAGGATTTCTTCAGCAAGTAGTCTAAATGCCCTGGCATTCTGTGGGTACTTTTTCCCAGTCACCATTTTATCAACACCACCAAAAGCATGCTTAAGAATGTCACTAAGGCCAGTGTCTATCATACGTTTCCCAACAGTTCCACAGAAACTCATTATTGTGTGTAGTCCTCCCAGTCGTGGATAAACGTCAATGAAAACATCTGGTGTTGCCCATATATTGCCGATGATGACTTTGTAAATGTGCTAGTCAGCTGTGATAACTGCAAAGTGCTGTCCATTATTTGAATATAACAGTTGAGCCTCAACCATTGCTGTTTTTACTGTTGATGGATCTGAGGGTTTTAGGTCTAACAAGGGTCTATACCTAGTGACAGTTGATGGCCTGATGGTATGGCTTTGATCATGGGCAACCTTTGTAAGGAACCCACCATATTTGCAAGCATTACCATTGCTTGTAACTGATTTTAGAAACTGGACATCCAAATCTCTGGCTCTACACAAGCTAACATATTGATGCTTTGATATAATCTCCTGTTGATTTTTATTTGCAAGGGGTAGATCAGGCATCTCAGGGCATTTAGGGCCTTGGTATTGTTCAATGTGAATGGATACATGGTTTTCTCATCTTACCCTCTCTGATGCGAGGTATGTTTGCATCGATGAGAGGAACAGGGTATTCTGGCAAAGTAGAATGGCCACAGCATGTGTGGATTGTAAGCCATTCATGGATGATATATTGGCATCATAATTGTCAATCACAGTCTGAATCAATCTGTTCCTGGCACAAACAGTCCATCTGAATATCTGCCATTAGCCGTTTGTCTAGCAACAGATGATTTTAGACGGAGCACTTCATCATATGTACATGTCACAAGGAAGTCTTGCAAGGTGTTGATGAGGTATATTTCCCTTACTGCCACTCCAAGTGCACATTGCAATGTTGTAACTGTTTATAATTGTGCTGGTAACCATGTTCCAATTAGATATGCAGGTAGGCTACTGTCAAGTTTTTGACAAATGTGACAGAGCAAAGATAGTAGAGTCTCGCTGCAGTGACAATGTGCAATTGTTTCATTTAGTTTGGTGATGTATGTCGATGTGTCTGGCACAATATCTTTGGATTCATTGACAATGTACCTTGCTAATAAACTTACATTGCTGGCATCAACATCAGATTTATCAACCAGGGCCCGTATGCATAAAGGTGGTTTAGCTGTGGTTTAGCTTATTCCAGGGAACAACCATGGTGTAAAGTCTTATCCGTATGTATAAAGGTGTTGCAAAGCTACCCCTGGTGTAAAGTTACACCAGGTTTAAGAATCCATATGCAAGAAGGAAGTATAGCTTAATCCATGGTGTAAATGGCCTTAAACTACCCTAGATCTCAAAACCTGCCACAGGGATAGTTAACGGAGGTGTAAGTCCCAGTGGAAGTCTATTTCCTTGTATACGAGGGACCTGTTATGATATGTAACGTAAATACTTATGACACTGTACATTAAGTGAGTGTTAATATATGATAAAATGTCAAATAGTGATACCAACAGTACGAAAGATCAGCTCCATTTCACATGCCTTGTGCTGTTACCATTAATAAACAAAATTGTACTGTGTGTACATTAGTCAAACAGGCCAAATGTACGCACTATCTGAATATTAAGTGTGTTTTCTCTACTGCAAATCTATACATGGAAATACTGCAATTGCAGAAATCCACACTGTATCCGTTACTAGTATGAAAAACAATGACTAACAGTTTGCATGAAACTAAATGTTTTATTGCCTGCAAAGCAAACCAAGTTCCGTCTTACTACACTTGGAAACCATGTATGTCTTAATCAAATGCATAGAAAAACAAACGTCAATAAATGTTACCCTTTATTGGTCAATGTAGCCACTCAGGAAAAACCAGAGATAAAACCTTTATAATTATATTATTTGGCCTAAAAACTCTGGGAACCTGTGTTTGGTGCATGTAACGTTAACCTTGGGAGTGAGATGAGCTCCACCTGAAATAATAATAATAATAATAATAATAATAATAATAATAATAATAATAATAATAATAATAATAATAATAATTATAATAATAATAATAATAATAACAATAATAAATAAAATAAATAAATTAACAAAACTCGTTGCAGAAACTTCCTTTAAAATTGAAATCGTTTATAAATTTCGAGTGTATATATTGAAGGTCCGAACTAGAGTGACTGAATACCTGCATTGCAACCGTACCCCCCCCCCCCCAAAAAAAACCCATGTGACCATCCTCCGCACTCCCTCTTCTTATTTCACCCCTTTTCCGTCACGTAAGCTACTTTATTGCGTTACACATTCAGAAAAAACAATTCCCGCTGTACTTCGAAATGAGGGAATATTTCAATCGTGTTCCATAATACCTAATCCAATGCCGTTTCGCTGCTGTATATTTCACGGGATATGCCTGTGTCGTGCATTTGGGTCACTATGACCTTTACCTTTGACCCCTCATATGATTTTACCTTGACCATGCATGCCTAATATTCTACACCCTTGCCCCAAGTTAGCCGGAACTTGGTCTGCTTTGCAGACAATAAAATATTTAGTGACTGGTCAGGTATTTTAACAGTTAGATGATATTTATAATGACTTCCACTTATTAAATCAGGCTAAGTTAAAAACTTAGTTTGACTCTATTTCCATTCAAAGCAATTTTTTAATGAAAGTAAAAGAATTGTGCCTTCATGTGTGCCTTGATCAGCGCAAGAACAATTCTGCAATAAAATATTTTGCCTCCAAAGCAGGTCCAGGCTGCGTATTTTGTTTTCTCTGATGTTTTAAACAAATACATATAAACATACATTAAAAGTTGTGTTCGAAAGAGGTGAAGTTTGTTTCAGGTAAGTTAAATGCGTTTCGTATATTGCATGCGAAAAGTTACTTTTATAAACATGTGCAAGATGAAGATTTTCTGGCAAGATTTTGTTAACAAATAAATTTACTCCAATGTTCAATCATTTTTTATAAAAATTTGCCCGCTACCTAGTCTCTCTGTCCGGCTAAATGCAATTTGATTGGTAAGTTGCGTCTTTTAAGTATAGTTAAGAAATATGGTTTGCACAAGCCAAAACTTCTTGTGAGGTTAAAGGTTGAGAAATAGGTCACAGTGACCCAATTTTGGCACATGACACTCCGCCATTCAAGGAAGTGTCTCCACGCAACCTTAGGTTAGTATGAGCCCAAGGGTATAGGAAATATGGTAACAGCCTAGGCCCTACACAAGAACGGACAGACGAGCAGGCAGGTCTAAGTTACATACAGTTCATGCAACATATAAAACACATATTATGTCTTAACTGATATTAATGATCAAAGCAAACTGTTTGGCAAAATGAATTTCAAATAATTGAACCATAAAATGACCTTGCCTGCGTTGACATATTCTAAAAGCTAGCATACTATTCCTTCTTGAACAATGCTTCTATTATTGTGAAATGTATGACATTTCCTCAGATCATTTGCAATAATATTAGAATCTTTTTTGTAGAATGAAAAACATTTACAACACTAGAGTCCACAGTCTACACATTCAACAAACACAAAGAAAAACTAGACATCTTCAATACGAAACATTGACTGAAGGGTCCGCATTAATAAGGCTGTAATTTGCTTCAGGTGGTCCTGTTATGCCACAGTATAATCAGTGCAAATATCTCTTTTTCCGCCTCCATAAAGTAAAAATAGCGTTCAGAGAACGGATTACTCTCGGCGCCCACAATTGTTTTCCTAAATTATGCATTTTTTTGGACTCCACAGAAGAAGAATTTACATACAATTTCCATATTATTGTCTGTGAAATGAAAGAGCACTTTTGAATTTGTTCTTGGGGCAAGTTCTGGTGACACAGACATCCGGTCAAATAAACACTTCAAAACTTTCACAACAAGTATGAAAATAAGAAGTTAATTTTCAATAGGAATGTGGTCCATTATGATGTGCATATGTGAAACAAATGGGAAAGCTGCGATGAATCCTTCTTGAGATATCATGATAACATCGTCCCCATGTGCACCACTCAGACGGCTTAAAAGATAAATACATGTACTTTAAAGTTTCATAAGAATTTTATAAATACAAAGAGGAAGCTAGTTTTAA
Source organism: Hermodice carunculata (assembly GCA_964020975.1). Classification (NCBI taxonomy): domain Eukaryota; kingdom Metazoa; phylum Annelida; class Polychaeta; order Eunicida; family Amphinomidae; genus Hermodice; species Hermodice carunculata. Next base: position 85,723,954 of record OZ026623.1, on the reverse strand, counting down.
ATTGGAACCTGCCCATCATAAGATGGATCTCTGACAAAAATTAGGGAAAGCTGTGGTAAATATTTTTGAGATATCCGGTAACGTCGACAAGACGGGCGGACGGACGACACAGCTGACGACAATACCCTCTGGAACTTTATTTGCCGAGGGTTAAAGGTGCGCATACAAACATATGCAAAGTATACATTTGATGAAAGGTCATTCACAGAAGTGTATTATCGGATCAAACGAACTGTTGTTTATGAAATGATTAATTGCAGGATCAAAATTTTTGCCTTTTCCACAATCTACTGACCATTACATGTTTAAAAATGTATACCTTGCATATGTCTATTTGAATACTTCTTAAAATATGCAGCTAACAAAGGGATAGCGCACTTATAACAGTGGGACATAGCTAGGCAACGTTCTTTTTTCTCATGCTGCCAATTCCCCTCCACTTCTTTTTGGCTTTGCTGTCTACGCCTTGTGAGCCATGGTTGTTGTGACTGGACTTGGAAAAAGGGGGTTATATGGGGCAGATAGAAGTTTTAATGTTCTATTGAAACTCCAGTGATCACTTACATCATCATGTTATCCATAACACTGACATATTTTGAGGATTAGATACACACATATAAATTTATTGTTTATCATGCACAGATATAAATTCAGTAATATTTCCATTATTGAGCACTGTGTGTACACTCATTTTCATTTTGACAAACATAATTCTGAAGTCCCTTGCCCGCCTCGTCACGCAATGCAATCTGTCAATAAAAGGGGACAGCAGTCACACGACTGTCCTCAGTGTGCTCACCTAGGACAGGTCAGCTGGCCAGTGTCAGGAAAGGGGGTTAAAACTTGTATCAAGGTCTTCAGTTAAACAGTGGCATAACTGCCCCATGGATTAGTTACCCCAGTTATAACTACACCAGCTTTTATGCATACCAATTTTCTTACACCATGAACTGAGGGGTAACTAAAACTGTTTTAAGTTATACCATGGGTAAGCTCCTTTATGCATACGGGCCCTGATGTACAAGCTGAGCATCCCTAGACCAAAACACCAGGGCCTGTATGCATAAAGGAGGTGTAACTTAGGTGATACAAGTTTCAATCCCCTTTCCTGACACTGGCCAGCTGACCTGTCCTAGGTGAGCACAGTGAGGACAGTCGTGTGACTGCTGTCCCCTTTTATTGACAGATTGCATTACGTGACGAGGGGGCAACCGGCTTCAGATTTATGTTTGTCAAAATGTAATTGAGTGTACACACAGTGGTCAAAAATGGACATATTACTAATTTTATATCTGTGCATGATAAACAATTAACCTGAAAATATGTCTGTGTATCCATAACATGATGATGTAAGTGATCACTGGAGTTTTAATAGAACATTAAAATTTCTATCGACCCCATTTAACCCCCTTTTTCCAAGTCCAGCCACAACAACCATGGCTGCACAAGGCCTGGACAGCAAAGCCAAAAAGAGGAGGAGGGGAATTGACATGAGAAAAAAGAATGTTGTGTAGCTTTGCCCCACTGCTATCCCTTTGTTAGCTGCATATTGTAAAAAGTATTCAAATAGATATATATGCAATGCATACATTTTTAAACAAGTAATGGTCAGCAGATTGTGGAAAAGGCAAAAATTCTGATCCTGCAATTAATTGTCTCATTAACAACAGTTCGTTTGATCAGAAAATACACTTCTGTGAATGACCTTTCATCAAATGTATACTTTGCATATGTTTGTATGCGCACTATTTACCCCCGCAAATAAAGTGCCGGAGAGTATTGTCGTCAGTTGCGTCGGCCATCCGTCCGTCCTGTAAACGTTACTGCGATATCTAAAAATTATTGACCACAGCTTTCCCAAATTTTTGTCAGAGATGCATCTTATGGTGGACCAGGTTCCAATTTAAAATTAGCTTCCTCTTTGTATTTATAAACTTCTCATGAAACTTTAAAGTATTTATCTTTTAGGCCATCTGAGTGGTGCACATGGGGACGACATTATGATATCTCAAGAAGGATCCAACGCAGCTTCCTCATTTTTTTTCACAGATGCCCATCATAATGAAGCACATTCCTATTGAAAACCAACTTCTTATTCTCATTTTTATACTTGTTGTGAAACTTTTGAAGTGTTTATTTGATCGCAGACTGGGTGACGCACAGTAAAGTGGTCTATGTCACCAGAACTTGCCCCAAGAACATTCAAAAGGAAAAAAATTGTGGGCTCAAACCGTTCTTTGAACGCTATTTTTACTTTATGGAGCCGGAAAATAGATATTTGCACTGATTATACTGTGGCATAACAAGACCACTTGAAGCAAATGACAGCCTTATAAATGCGGACCATTCAGTTAATGTTTCGTATTGAAGATGTCTAGTTTTTCTTTGTGTTTGTTGAATTTGTAGACTGTACACTCTAGTATTAAAAATGTTTTCATTCTACAGCAAAGATTCTAATATTACAAAAGATCTGAGGAAATGTCACACATTTCGCAATAATATCAGAAACATTTTTAAAAAAGGAATAGTATGCTAACTTTCAGAATATATCAACGGGGGCAAGGTCATTTTATGGTTCAAGTATTTGAAATTCATTTTGCCAAACAGTTTGCTTTGATCATTTATATGAGTGAAGACATAATATGTGTTTTATATGTTGCATGAACTGTATGTAACTTAGACCCGTCTGCTCGTCTCTCCGTCCTTGCGTAGGGCCTAGTCTGTACCATGTTTTCTATACCCTTGGGATCACACTAACCTAATTTTGCGTGTAGACACTTCCTTGAATAGCGGACTGTCGTGTGCCAAAATTTGGTCACTGTGACCTATTTATAGATCTTTCACCCCACAAGAAGTTTCGGCTTGTGCAAGCCATATTTCTTAACTATACTTAAAAGACATGTAACGCACAACTTAACAATCAAATTACATTTAGCCGGACAGAGAAACTAGGTAGCGGGCAAATTTTAATGAAAAATGATTGAACATTCCAGTAAATTTATTTGTTAACAAAATCTTGCCAGAAAACCTTCATCTTGCACATGTTTATAAAAAGTAACTTTTGACATGCATTATACGAAAAGCATTTAACTTATCAGATACAAACTTCACCTCTTTCGAACACAACTTTTAATGTATGTTTATATGTATTTGTTTAAACCATTGGAGAAAACAAAATATGCAGCCTGGGCCTGATTTGGATGCAAAATATTTTATTGGAAACTTGTTCTTGCGCTGATCAAGGCACACAAGAAAGCACAATTCTTTTACTTTCATTGAAAAATTGCTTTAAATGGATACAGAATCAAACTAAGATTTTAACTTGGCCTGATTTAACAAGTGGAAGTCATTATAGATATCATCTAACTGTTAAAGTACCTAACCAGTCACTAAATATTTTATTGTCTGCAAAGCAGACCAAGTTCTGGCTAACTTGGGGCAAGGGTGTAGAACATTAGGCCTGGTCAAGGTAAAATCATATGAGGGGGCAAAGGTTTAGATGAAAGCGATCCACTTTTTAGAGCATGACACAGGCCTGAAATATACAGCAGTGATACTGGCTTGGATTAGGTAGTAAAGCGGGAATGTGTTACGCAATTAATTAGCCTACGTGACGGAAAAGGGGTGAAGTAATTAGAGGGGGTGCGGAGCAAGGTCACGTGTTTTTTTTTTTTTTTTTTTTTTACAGTTGCAATGGAGGTATTTAGTCACTCTAGGTCGGACCTTTAATGTATACACTCGGAATTTAGTAATGATTTCAATTTTAAAGGAAGTTTCTGCAATGAGTTTTGTTAATTTATTTATTTTATTTATTGTTATTGTTATTGCTATTATTATTATTATTATTATTATTTGAGATGGAATTCGGCATTTCGCTTCTGAGGTTAACGTTACATGCGCCAAACACAGGTTCCCAGAGTTTTTAGGCCAAATAATAAAATTCTAAAGGTTTTATCTCTGCTTTTTCCTGGGCAGCTACATTGACCAATAAAGGGTAACATTTATTGACATTTGTTTTTCCAGGGACGTGTTATGGATGGACTACCAATGGCGGGGCCCCCTTTGTACCATCTATGTTACCGCTGCTCAAGTGATCGGGTGTTTGAGCGAGCACCTTCAGTGCTGAACAAACACAACTCCACGGTCCACGCTGGCCACTGGCAGTCTCGTGGGCCAGGTCACGCGATGAAAGGCGAGAATAATTGCGTCACCTACTGAAATGTGCAAAATTTTTCACTGTGTTCCACATTTTAAAGTCAAAATTTAGCGTTTCGCTGGACTCAGCTACAAGAAATAAAACCACCATCATCACTCTAATGGCATACACTATCCATCTAAAACTACATTTTTTTTATTGCTAATTACGGCGTAAGGAGTTATTATGCACGCAAGTTGTCTAACTTTGCATCTTTTTGGACAGAAAAAATGCAAAAACTAGCCCTTTTATGGGCCGATTTCAACGAAAAACACATCGATGGACTCGCACGGTTCTAATTCAAATGATGAGACTGGTTGCGCACGCATAAAACTCTCCGTTTTTGAACTTTGTACAATAGCACACCCAATGTAAGCCTGATGTAAGTTACCCGATACAACCGAACGCGGAAACATAGATGGAACAACAAACGGACTGAACAGGGGGGGGGGGGTAACTTGAGCGGCGCTAGTGAATACGCTTTGTAGTCGTCGTGCCCAGTTGACCACTAAAGGGATTAGTGCTCCCGTTGGTAGTCCATCTATAACACGTCCCTGGTTTTTCTATGCATTTGATTAAGACATACATGGTTTCCAGGTGTAGTAAGATCGAACTTTGTCTGCTTTGCAAGCAATAAAATATTTAGTTTCAAGCAAACTGCCATTGTTTTTCATATTAATAATGGATACAGTGTGGATTTCTGTAATTACAGTATTTTCATGTGTAGATTTCCAGTAGAGCAAACACATTTAATATTCAGATAGTGCGTACATTTCTTTGCATGTTTGACTAATGTACACACAGTACAATTTTGTTTATTTGTGGTAACAGCACAAGGTATGTGAAATGGAGCTGATCTTTCGTAATTTTCATGTCACTATTTGACATTTCACCATATATGAACATTCACCTAATGTACAGTGTTTTGATTATTTACGTTACATATCGTAACAGGTCCCTCGTATACAAGGAAATAGACTTCCACTGGGACTTACACCTCCGTTAAACTATCCCCCTGGCAGGTTTAGAGATCTAGGGTAGTTTAAGGCCATTTACACCATGGCTTAAGCTATACTTCCTTCTTGCATACGGATTCTTAAACCAGGTGTAACTTTACACCAGGGGTAGCTTTGCAACACCTTTATGCAAACGGATTAGAATTTACACCATGGTTGTTCCCTGGAATAAGCTAAACCACAGCTAAACTACCTTTATGCATACGGGCCCAGCATATTTACTAGCCCTCTGCAGGACAGGACTAGAATAGAGTCACCAAAGTATTTTGATATATCATCAATTAATGGCCGTCTTTGTAATTTCACACCCATTAGTTTCTGTGTATAAGTTGTGTAGCTCAGCACTAGACCATATGTGCTCTTGATCTGATTCCATAATGGGTGTAATCTCACTGAATGCAAAATCTTTATCTTGAGGCTTTTTGGATGCTTGTGCACCCTAAATTGCTTTGGGCCCATCAAAGATGGTTTGCAGTCAACATAATACCTAGCATCTGATGCAAGCAGGTCACTAAGTGCTCCATGCACACAGAGCTCTACTTCTCTGGCCCATGTATCATTTCGTTCATTGCACACTTTTAACATGGCTTCTTTCATTGATCTTTCACCTTGATTTACAGTGTGGATACGGTTCATGGGACGCCATTGAGTTGGATTTTTTGAGTCTTTCTCTTTAGGGCAATCCTTACCACAAAATATACAATGAGTTTGACAGCAAAATTCAGACACACTGGTGCCTCTTCTCATTTTCTTTTATGGTGGAGGTTCGCTAGCTGGACTCTGATACCCAGTGTCTGTGACATTGAACTGTATATAGTTCATCCGATGCAACTTAAGCAGCCACATCTGTAGGTAGGTCATCACCTCTGTCTTGACTTGCCTTTACTATGGACTTAATTTTGTCTTTTCCCGCTGAAGAAACTTTTCATCAGCTGCTTTTCCACACTTGTTGCACAACTTAAAATAACTGCCATCCATCATGCAGAATATATGGGCCCATATGCATTAAGGAAGTGTAACTTATCCATGGTACAACTTAAAACAGTTTTAGTTACCCCTCAGTTCATGGTGTTAGAAAATCGGTATGCATAAAAGCTGGTGTAGTTAGAACCGGGGTAACTAATCCATGGGGGCAGTTATGCCACTGTTTAACTGAAGACCTTAATACAAGTATTAACCCCCTTTCCTGACACTGGCCAGCTGACCTGACCTAGGTGAGCACAGTCGTATGACTGCTGTCCCCTTTTATTGACAGATTGCATTACGTGACGGCGGGGGGGGGGGGGGGGGGGGCAAGGTGCTTCAGATTTGTGTTTGTCAAAATGAAAATGAGTGTATACACAGTGGTCAATAATAGAAATATTACTGATTTTATATCTGTGCATGAGAAACAAAAAACTTATATATGTGTATTGAATCCTCAAAATGTGTCTGTGTTATGGATAACATGATGATGTAAGTGATCACTTCAGTTTCAATAGAACATTATAATTGCTATCTACCCTATATAACCCCCTTTTTCCAAGTCCAGTCACAACAACCATGGCTGCATAAGGCATGGACAGCAAAGCCAAAAACAGGAGGAGGGGAACTGGCAACATGAGGGAAAAGAATGTCTAGCAATGCCCCACTGTTATAAGTGCGCTATCCCTTTGTTAGCTGCATATTGTAAGAAGTATTCAAATTGACATATGCAATGTATACATTTTGAAACAAGTAATGGTCAGTAGACTGTGGAAAAGGTAAAAATTCTATCCTGCAATTAATTGTTTCATAAACAACAGTTCATTTGATCAGAAAATACACTTCTGTGAATGACCTCTCATCAAATGTATACTTTGCATTTGTTTGTATGCGCACCATTTACCCTTGGCAAATAAAGTGCAAGAGGGCATTGTCGTCAGTCCGTCTTGTCGACGTTACCGCCATATCTCAAAAATATTGACCACCCTTTTCCCAAATTTTTGTCCGAGATGCATCTTATGATGGACCAGATTCCAATTTAAAACTAGCTTCCTCTTTGTATATATAAACTTCTTATGAAACTTTAAAGTATTTATCTTTTAGTCCGTCTGAGTGGTACACATGGGGACGACGTTACCATGATATCTCAAGAAGGATCCAATGCAGCTTCCCTAATTTGTTTTCACAGATGCACATCATAATGGACCACAATCCTATTGAAAACCAACTTCTTCTTATTTTTATACCTGTTATGAAACTTTTGAAGTGTTCTTTGATGGCAGACTGAGTGATGCACAGTACAGTGGTCTCTGTCACCAGAACTTGCCCCAAGAACATATTCAAAAGTGCTCCTTCATTTCACAGACATATACAATACTATAAAGACATGTAACGCACAACTTAACAATCAAATTGCATTTAGCCGGACAGAGTGACTAGGAAGCTGGCAAATTTTGATCAAAAATGATTGAACATTTGAGTGAATGTTTTTGTTAACAAAATCTTGCCAGAAAACCTTCATTTTGCACATATTTATAAAAAGTAACTTTTCGCATGCAATATACGAAACGCATTTAACTTATCTGAAACAAACCTCACCTCTTTTGAATACAACTTTTAGTGTATGTTTATATGTATTTGTTTAAACCATTGGGGAAAAATACGAAGCCTAGGCCTGCTTTGGAGGCCAAATATTTTATTGCGAAATTCTTCTTGCGCTGATCAAGGCATACATGAAAGCACAATTCTTTTACTTTTATTGAAAAATTGCTGTGAATGGAAATAGAATCAAACTAAGATTTTAACTTAGCCTGATTTTACAAATGGAAGTCATTATAAATATCATCTAACTGTTAAAGTACATGACCAGGCATCTAAATATTTTACTGCCTGCAAAGCAGACCAAGTTCTGGCTAACTTGGGGCTCGGGTGTAGAATATTAGGCTTGGTGAAGGTAAAGGTCATAGTGACCCAATTTTTAGTGCATGACACAGGCCGATCCCATGAAATATACAGCAGCGAAACGGCCTTGGATTAGGTATTATGGAACACGATTGAAATGTTCCCTTTTTTTTCAAAGTAAAGCGGGAATTTTTTTTCTCAATGTGTTACTCAAAAAAGTAGCTTACATGATGGAAAAGGGGCTGAAGGAAGTAGAGGGTGTGTGGAGCATGGTCACGTGTTTTTTTTTTTGTACAGTTGCAATGCAGGTATTCAGTCACTCTAGGTAGGACCTTCAATACATACACTCGAAATTTATTAACAATTTCAATTTTAAAGGAAGTTTCTGTAACGAGTTTTGTTTATTTATCACTGTCATTGCTTTTCATACTAGTATTTGGATACAGTGTGGATTTCTGTAATTACAGTATTTTCATGTGTAGATTTGCAGTAGAGCAAACACATTTGATATTCAAATAGTGCGTACATTTGCCATGTTTGACTGATGTACTCTCAGTACAATTTTGTTTATTAATGGTAACAACACAAGGCATTGAAATGGAGCTGATCTTTCCTACTGTTGGCATCACTATTTGACATTTCACCATACATGAACATTCACTTAATGTACAGTGTTATGGTTATTTATGTTACATATCATAGCAGGTCCCTCGTATGCAAGGAAATTGACTTCCACTGGGACTTACACCTCCGTTAAACTATCCCCCTGGCAGGTTTAGAGATCTAGAGCACTTTAAGGCCATTTACACCATGGATTAAGCTATACTTCCTTCTTGCATACGGATTCTTAAACCTCGTGAAACTTTGCACCAGAGTAACTTTACAACAGCTTTATGCATAAGGATAAGACTTTACACCATGGTTGTTCCCTGGAATAAGCTAAACCACAGCTAAACCACCTTTATGCATGTGGGCCCACGTAGTTTAACTTTTCTGACACTTTGGTGTCATCTATTCTGAAAAGATGAGGGAAAAGAGACTACATAATGACTACATCTGCAACTATAGTGTAACTAGTCTCCATAGACTAAGTATACTTGTAGTACAATTAAAGCAAACTGGCATAGATGAGCAGCTGCTATTTACCAAGCATCTACAAATACTAACCATATTGCAAACCTTAAAAATACTGTAAAAATTCATATCATAGCATGGTGAATGTCCAGTAACTCTCTGCCTTTAAGATGCCTTGGTAATAAATCTGAAGAAAAAAGAGGAGTAAAAAAAGACAGGCATGAAACTGGAGCTACAGCTACAGTGTAGTTAGGGTCAGCACAATTGGTGTTTCTACATGCATACAATTCACAAAAAGTATGCAGGAATAGATGGCAATAGCTATCAGATGTCTATCGAGCATAGAAAATACTGGCTGTATAAGGAACGTGTAAAAGTACACAGTGTCAACATTCAGCCTTTTCATTTAAAATGAACATTTATACTCAGCAATGTTCACCATTTACATGTAACTGTATAAGTGCAACGACATATATGTTGCAATAAGGGCAGCAGACACAAATCAAATTTTTGTGTAATCATTTATTGTAAAACAATCTTTACAAACAAGTATGAAACAAAGATGCACTAATTAATGATATGTAAGCTCAGAGGCCACTTCAAAAGAATTCAAAAGAAATCAAATAATGACAAGCAGTAATGTTTGTAGTCACCTTGGATAGCCATGGACAGCTGTTTAACGATCATAGCAGATTACCACTTATTACCACTTTTCATACCACTCTTTATACAGTTATATTCAAATATGATATTCATTCTGCACAAGATTTTGTCCTTTGGTTCATGGCAGTGGCAATCTTAGATGCCATTTTGAGTAATTAGATCTACCATCTCAAATGATACAAATACCAATCAATATCAACTGGGCATTATTCATAATCTGGTTTTGGTGTCACGAAAAACAAATAAACTGAAATGACTATTTATCACTACTTTTTACGTTTTGCTTCAGTTGGCGGCCATCTTGGATGCCATCTTGAATAATTAGAACTACCAAGTGATGTTATCATGGTTATTATTCTCCATTTTGGTGAGGTTTAACAAGACAAAATGAATTTCAAGGGTCGCTTACACCAGTTCTGGTCTTCTGTTTTTGTCTTGCAGCCATCTTGGACGCCATCTTGAACAATAAAAAATGTTCAAAGTTGCCAGCTGGGCATTATTCAATTTTTTTATCCTATAGTACTTTCCCCCACCAGAATCAACATTAACCTGGTTCGGGGGGTATTTTTGCAAGGTTCCCAGCCATGCCTCCAGGACTATGAATAATTTGCTGCTGCATGGATTTGAGTGCAGAGATTGACTGAGAAATGGGAACATATTCACTGCAAAAATTATATTGATGTTGCAGCAAGTGGAAAAGGTAAGGGGAGTTTCGTGCTGTAAGGCTCCTCTCACTTGTGTTTAATTTCGACATCATGTCTCTTATGCACGCATACACACACAGACAGGTATATGTATTTTGTTTTCAGGAGTAAATTATCCATTTGCATGCTTCAACCCTAAAATGGATAAATAATACATCAGTGACACCAAGTTATATCTGCTTCATACTCTCGCTTTATTGTGGCAAAATGAAGTTGTTATGTCAATGAATATGATGTTGCAGCATAAGAAGTCCACATTTATTCATTTATGAGTATTTATTTATTCATCCCATTCTCAATTTGAATATATATATATATATATATATATATATATATATATATATATATATATATATATATATATATATATATATATATATATATATATACATACATATATGCATATATGTCAATTACACTGGGAGGTAATTGAGTTTTAAATAGAATAGAATATAATAATGGCATTAATGATAACGAATATTGTTTTGATATCGTAAGTTTGTAGGGTGGCACATATGATAGCAGTCTGATAAAGACCTTAATGTGTGTCTCCCTGACCAAGATATAATTTTACCTTTTTCTCTTTCATTAGTTATATTGAATTGTGTTGTAATCAACAAGTATATGGTTTTCATCTGTATGTTTTATCTGGACGAATAAAGTTTTTGTGAATCCTGAATCCTAATTAATAACTTCCTGTCAGGCAAGCGTTTGTCCGCATATTATCTGTTTAGTTATTTTTTCTGGTGCTGCCACCTTGTGATTTCTTGCGTAATTAATGCGCCACGTGGCTAGTTGTTCCCGCTAAATCAAGCTGGCTTCCGTTTTTATTGTTTTTTTAAATTTAATCAAATGTGCGCAAGCGCTAACTCCATTTAAAAAGAAACTGGTCGGGTTAGTCGCCCCTTTCTCTTTATGATTTGGCTTGGGACTGGATGCATCCACGTATATGCCAACTCTTCATGTGCCACCTTATATCGTTGTTGGAAGTTTTAACGTACACATAATCTCATATTTGTCGGTTTCGTATTTATCTGTGAATTTTTATTTCTGTGGGATGCGTTTTGCCATCAACAATTAACATTTTTGTAGCTGGTTTTGCATTTCACTCATGTTGGCAGTCTTACGCCCATGTGTCAAATTTCTGGCATATGGACGGCATGCCAGGCATATATATGCTTGCCAAACCCAAGATATGAAAGTTTGCCTTACTGAAAATTTAATATTACATGTATACTTATAGACGCGACTATTCCCGGAAATTTAGCATTAAAGTCTAATTCTATTACTTGAAAACACCTTTAAGGTTTGTACTCAAACCTATCTATATTATATTGAATTTATTGCACAGATAAGTTAAAGGTAATAAATCACATTGTTACCAGATGCATCGTGTTTTATATAAGTTAAGACTTGTATCAAGGGTACATAGATTTGTCTACGTCACGCGAAAGTTCGTACTAAGTACATTCATATTGAGCGTGGATTGTTAAGACTTCTCGCAATGTAAATGAAACATAGTTTGAATGTGTTAACTGTATTTATGCACGTAATTATATCTTGTGAGCTGTAAGTATATAGTTCAAATGGATTCAATTGTACTTGTATTACTGGATAGACTGTGTAAATTCTGCGTGTGTAGAAAGGTATTTAAAACGTGAATGTTGATGCGCTTAAAGTTGCGCTTAATTTTTAGTGAAGTGCATAAATATCTTCTACGCGAAATCTTACGTACATTTAGTAACTGAAATATAGTTATTATATAACTTAAAGTGTATAAAATGTATTATACATATGCAAAGTTTGAAGTTGCTCATGCGGATTCATGTAATGTGTAAAGAATATAAAGTAATAATAATCTTTGTACTCGCGTTGGATATAAACTATATATACTTAAAGAGTAAAGATTTCTCAGAAGCAGAAGTATTTCATGAAATAAAATATGGGTGACATATATTTGCATATATTCCAGTTTACGGGAGTCCCATACGGAATCAAGTAGGGAACTGCAAGGAGAAGTGTGCAGAGGAGTGTGCGGGAGAATACATAGTGAATATGTATTGCCTATATGGGTGCATGTGTATGTTTCCGGGTCCCATTGCTCTGAATAAAGGCTTCAGTAAATTGAGATTTCCATCTACGTGGTTTGTATATAACCGAAATTACATAAAGGAAAGGTTTGGTGACTGAGCTCCTTGTGTCTTCGTCTACATTGTCTTTGGAATTGGCTCTCAACTTCCCATCACAAGTTTAGTGTGCATTGTAACTGTAATGAGCTCTTGGTCTTTCAGGAATCTTGCCTGCATTGCAATCCTTCATTACACCACAAGTATTGTGTGCATAGTGGGAATAGTTTGAATATGTGTTGTAGTGTCACATTGGGACATCGTAGCCTAATGGGTCCCTGGAGTCTTGCCTGCTTTGCAAGCCCTCTCTTCAGGTCGCAAGTTTGTGTGCATTGCCTGGGACATGTGCATCGAGGCATTGCATTGTGGCCTAAACGTAGTCTACAGACTGTATAGTAATATGTATTGGAACTAGCCATATGGTGGATAGGACTGGACATTTCATGACGACTCATCTCTTTTTGGCAGCATCGTAACAGGTTTGTCAGTTCAATTACCCTAGTTGTATAGTATTATGAGAATTTTGTACGCGTGCACGTGCGCGTAATCCCGGTTATCAGAACCATGGCTTCTTTAGATAAGTGTGAAAGGTATTGTGGTGTAGCTAAAAGTAGGTTGACAAATTGTGTAACCGCATATTATGGTTGGTTGCCAAAGGTGATGATTGTTCTCTTGTACCAGAGTAAGTTGATCGACTCAAGCTTGCCTTTGGTGAATTCACTTCTTTCCATGATGAGGTAGTAGATAAAGATACAGATGAGAATCTGGAAGTAATTGAAAAGTTTTATCAACAAAAGCAACTTGTAAACATGGAGTCTTTGACCAAAGCAAAAATTGTTCAAAGTGTTAAAGATGGGGATTCAAACATTGCTGGTGCTACCAGTAATGTTCAAAGTGAGATGCTTAACTTGTTGCACCTACCTAAGCTCGAAACTGAATTCTTTAGCGGTGACCTATCATGCATTTATGAAATCTTTTGAATCAAATGTTGAGAGATTTTGTAAAGATCTCGATTCAAAATTGGCACGTTTACTCCAACACACATCCCATGAAGCACACGCGGCAAACGCCAGTGCTTCTGGGATTTCCTGGCAAGAAGGTTATGACTATGCACTGAAAACACTCAAAGAGTTGTATGGTTCTAAACATAAAATCACTGACGACATTGTTAAGTCGCTCAGCAAGGCTAAAAATGTCAAAACTCCACAAGATATGCACACACTCAGTCATGAGTTGAGAAACTCGTATCATGTGTTGAATAATATTGGATGTTTACCAGAAGTAAATGCCCAAGTTATCATTTTGAGATCGTTAGAAAGCTTCCCAATTTCGCCCAAAAATGTTGGCAGAAAAAATGACTAAAATCAAAGCGTCAGTCAGATTGCTATCTAAAGTTTAAGACTTGCTTGAATTTTCCAAGCTGATTGCCAATGAAATGAATGATCCGTGGTGTGAGACTGTTGCACGTGCTGAGCGTTCACAACAAAACAAAAAACGTGACCACTCACCTTGCTGTGGATCAACAGCAGAATGCTTCCCCTCGTAAACAAAACTAGAATAAGAGAGGTCATGGTCCCCACACACAGACTCGGGAAAATTCAAGAGGTGGCGCTGTAGGTTCTGATTTGTCAACTAGCACTAATACACAGGAGGCAGCACGTACAAATCCACCTTGCAAATTGTGGAGACAATCACATTCAATTATGCAATGTCCTGACTTTCGTAGTCTTAGTGTCCCTGAAAGGTTCACCTTTGTATGGACACACCATTTGTGTTATAATTGCCTGAAAGAAATGCCCACTGTCGATACATGCACAAGTAAAAATCGTTGTTTCGTCTGCCAGAGAAAACATTCAGCATTACTGCACATTGATAATAAACCAACAACGCTGGCAGCCTCGCATGCGTTCAACACCAGTGACTGTTTCATGCCCATTGCCAGGGTCAAGGTCAGTTCACCAGGCCATGTCAAAAATGGCGTATGGGTTAGTGTAGCCTTGGACGGTTTCTCAAGTTCGAGTTTCATGACTCAGAAATTGTCAGACCAACTTAAATTATCTGGCCCACTTCGTCATTATACATTAAAAACAATGCAGGGGAGTTCCCATACTACAGCAAAACATTTTATAATGCAAGTATCAAATGATGACGAGTCAATGATTATGTCAGGTGTGAGAGTACCGTGATTCCCATCACGTCTCCGCCTGCGTCTGCTTTTAATAAGAGGGGTTATCCTCATTTGACAGATCTCGATTTCACACCCAATCTTGATAATGTAGAAATTTCACTTCTGATTGGGCAAGACTTTAGTGACATTTTGATACCACTTGTGGTGCGCCAGGGATTAGCAGGTCAACCCTTTGCTACACGGTACAAATTTGGCTGGGCTGTCAGTGGAAAGATTCAGAAATACAATGTTTCACACATTTTCATTTACAGTTATATTTCAGCCTATACTAAGCCTGGTGATTGTATCATTCAGCAGTCCACTGTTGATATTAACAGACTTTGGGAGATTGACAATGAAGGTTTTGATAAACCCGGTCTTTCATATTTTTTGTTGCATGCAAGGTCCAGATTTGATCAACAAGTTGTTATTCGTCCTGTTGCGCTTCCATCTCCATAGATACACATTAGAGGCAGACATAAGTGTAATGTATAACCAAGTATATGTACCAACATATGATGGCGATGCATTTCGCTTTCTTTGGTACCAAGATGGCAAATTGTTGCACATGCACATGTCAATACATCTCTTTGGTGGAGTGTGGTGCGCCAGCTCTAGTACCTATGCATTAAGGAAAACAATTTTGGATAATCCAAATGTCGATCCATTGATAAGGGAAGCCATTTTGAATGCAATGTATGTCGATGATCCGACTCAATCACTTTGCAGTAACAATGATGTGTACAAAGTCATTATTGGCTTCCCTGTCACTCTTCAAACAGGTGGTTTCGAAATTACCAAATTCGCAATAAATGAAGATCTGATTGCTTAAATTGCCATAGAACATCATGTTAAAGAGCTACATAAGTTTTCCGCCACATCCGTGGGTAAAAAATCTGCGTCTCAGATGGAATACTCACCATGATACATTTTCATTCTACATTCAATCTTCGTCAGATAAGGGAATCTCACGACGCTGAATGTTGAATTTCGTATCGTCCATTTACAATCCACTAAGTCTTGTCATGCCTTGGATCTTGCCTGGCAAATTGTTGTTGCAGGAAGCTACGCGAGCAAAACTTGAATGGGATGACACAATTCATTTAGACATGCAAACTAAATGGAACTCATTGATCACCACTCTTGATAACATTAAAGACATCAGTTTTCCACGTTGTTTGAAGCCACTCAATTATGACTATGGATATTATTATGAGTACCATGTCTTTTTAGACGCCAGCGAAGCCATTTTTTCTATTTGCGCTTTTTTAAGGTGCATCAATATCACGGGAGAGATTTCTTGTCGGCTGCTTATGAGTAAGGCACATGTTGCTCCCATCAGTAAACGCCTCACTATACCAAAGCTTGAATTGCAAGCTGCAATATGCGCTGCAAAAATGTATGCCATTTTACATAATGAATTAAAGCTGGCTGCTGTCCCAGCATACTTTTGGACTGATTCAAATATTGTCTTGGGGTATATCAAGAATGAGACACGCAAGCTCCACACTTTTGTAGAAAATCGTGTGAGCCTGATCAGATCTCTTACTGATCCCAGTAGGTGGCGCCATGTGTCATCCGCCTAAAATCCAGCAGACTTGTTGAAAAGACCCAACTCACTTAGCACACAGTCTCATATCAAATTGTGGCGTGAAGGTCCGGATTGGTTGAGTCAACACTCTCTGTTGTGGCCGGAACACAGTGATAAGTCCTTTGTAGTGGCAGATAGTGATCAAGAGGTTAAGGACAGTATGTCATACACAACTGACGCACATGTGTCATGTGCCATTGACACACATGTATGCTCATGGATACAGCGAATATGTGAGCATTACAACTCCTTGACAAAAATAATTAGGTCCATTGCATGAATACGTCGTTTTGCCTTTTTCAAGTCTTAACGAAATTGCCCCCAGGGTCCATTATCTACATCTAAGTTTGATTCTGCTCATAATGCGCTCATTAGACATGTACAAAGTCAGGCGTTTGAACATGAGATTCACGACTTTAACGTTGGTAATACATTGTTAAGGTCAAGTCGTATCTTGGCACTCAGTCCTTTCTCGGATCAAAATGACATCCTCCGAGTTGGGGGGGGGGGGCACACAGGACACCATCCAATACTTATTCCACACAAACATGTCTTGGCTGCAGCCATTGTGTATTACTATCATTCACAAGGTCACGTAGGTTGTGAGGGGACATTACGCTTAACCAGCGAGATTTACTGGATTATCAAGGCACGCCGGATTGTGCGCAATGTGTTGCACAAGTGTTTTGCATGCAGAAAAATGTATTCTAAACCAGCCACACAAATCATGTCAGATTTACCACCCGAACGCATCCAGGCAGGTCTCCCACCTTTTACATATGTAAGTGTGGATACTTTTGGTCCAAGTTTTACTGTTCACAAAAGAAGAGATACGGCTGTATCTTTACGTGCATAAGCACAAGAGCTATACATATTGAAATGTTATATAGCCCAGATGCTCAGAGTTTTTTGTGTGCATTTAAAAGATTTATCTCACGTAGATCAAAATCGGCCAAACTGTGCAGCGTTAACGGTAAAACTTCACCAAGGGGGAGCAAGAATTACATAAGGCATTTCTCTTCCACTCGAACACATTGATCCATATGGAACACTCATCACTCATCATATTTATGAATTACAGTTTAACTATCAGTTTCAAGTCGAATAAGTTGTGTTATGGGACGATGTAATTCTGTGGTGCGTGTTTTGACAATGCATGACCTAATTTTCCTATCTCTAGAGGGAATTATTTGTTTAACCAACCCAATAGGCCAGACTCCCCTTAACAAAGAGGACTCTTGTATCAAGACCAATTCACCCAATTGTAAATCATTTTCCTGAGATGTCCACTTTGACCTGCAACTACGTGTTGGTAAATATTCTTTGATCCATCTAGACCAAAATTGATTTGCCACTTTCGGTGTGACACACCAGCGCTGGCATAAAGCATCGGCAGGTGCCAGCATAGAGATACCTCATATTGTCTCATGGCTAGCAAACTATTTGGAGTCAACAGTGTTAGGTCATGAGGATCTTGGCTTAGCTTAGTGAGCGGTTTGTTGTTAACGATAGTTTCAACTTGACAGAACTCTGCGGACACATTTATATCTGTCAAATGCGAAGCTTTGGGTAAAATTGCCCTAAACACTCGTTTTAAGACACCAAACGAGCGCTCATAGACCCACCAAAATTTGGAGATCTGGGACGAATAAAGACCCATTCAATATAATTGGGAACTGCATATTATTAACGCAATGATGCGTCTAAACAATGTGTAAACACAGAAATGTGAGAAGTCGTAGTTATATTAAGCACAATTGTGTGCTGCATTCGTGTGAATGCAAAGTGGGTTGATTAGCATATTTAGAGACTGGTACATTATCATATAAACCTTACCAAGTCCGAAATAGGATGATCATATTAACCATTTGGTGGTCATACCTCTGCAGTATTGATGGGTGAAATGATCGTTAATTTGATCTCTCAGTCACTTGGATATATTCTAAGCAGGGCTTAGATATCCTTGGCTATTTTATGCCTCCTGCAGAGTGGCGCAAGAAGGTTATGATTCTATGTAATATGTATTCTTGCTGGAAATATATATTGAATGGTTTCTTCCATGCAAGGCTGCTGATTCATGGGGTGTTTCAGTAGTTGTTTCTCTGTACCTGAAGTGTACACCGTATTTACTGGAACTTTTGTATCCAGTGCAAAGGAGTCAATTACGCTGGGAGGTAATTGAGTTTTAAATAGAATATAATTAATAAATTTCCCCTCAGGCAAGCGTATGTCGACAAATTATCTGCGTAGTTATTTTATCCGGTGCTACCATCTTGTGTTTTCTTGGGTAGTAAAGCGCCACGTATCTTGTTGTTCCCGCTAATTCAAGCTGGCTTCCGTTTTTATTTTTTTTTTAAATTAAATCAAATATGCACAAGCGCTAACTCCATTTGAAAAGAAACTGGTCGGGTTACTTGCCCCTTTGTCGTTTTGATTTGGCTTGAGACTGGACACATCCACGTATATGCCAACTCTTCATGTCCCACCTAATATCGTTGTTGGGAGTTTTATGCATATGTACAATCTCACATTTGTCGGCTTTGTATTTATTTGTAAATTTTTCTTTCCGTGGGATGCATTTTGCCATCAACAATTATCATTTTTGTAGCTGGTTTTCTGTTTCACTCATGTTGGCAGTCTTGCCCCCCTGTGTCAAATTTCTGGTATATGGATGGCATGTCAGGCCATAAAATTTCCTTTAGTATCTAATATTGCGTGTATGCGCTTATTAAAGAAAATTAGCGCGTATAGCCTTATATATGCTTGCCAGGCCCAAGATATGAAATTTTGCCTTATTCAAAATTTAATATTATATGTATACTTATAGACGCAACTATTCCCGGAAATTTAGCATTTAAGTCTAATTCTATTACTTGAAAGCACCTTTCAGGTTTGTACTGAAACCTATTTATATAATATATAATTCAGTGCACAGATAACTTAAAGCTAATAAGTCATATTGTTACCACACACGTCATCTTATTATAAATTTTAGGATTTGTATCAAGAGTACATACACTTGTATATGTCACGCGAAAGTTCGTATTAAGTACATACATACTGAGCGTGGATTGTTTAGACTTCTCGCAATGTAAATGAAACATAATTTGAACGTGTTAATTGTATTTATGCACGTAATTATATCTTGTGAGCTGTAAGTATATAGTTCAAACGGATTAAATTCTACTTGTATTACTGGATACACTGTGTAAATTCCGCGTCTATAGAAAGGTATTTAAATCATGATTGTTGATGCGCGTAAAGTTGTGCTTAATTTGTACTAAAGCGCATAAATATCTTCCATGCGCAATCTTACGTACATTTAATAACTGAAATGTAGTTATTACATGATTTAAAGTGCATAAAATGTATTGGTACATACGCGAAGTTTGAAGTCAGTTACGCGGTTTTATGTTATATGTGAAGAATTTAAAGCAATAATAATCTTCGTAATCGCGTTGGATATAAAATATATATACTTGAAAAGTAAAGATTTCTCAGAAGGTCAAGTATTTCATGAAGTAAAATATGGGCGACTTATATATTTGCATATATTCCAGTTTTTGGGAATTGCACAGGGAATCAAATAGGGAATTGTATGGAGAAGTGTGGAGAGGAGTGTACGGGGGAATACAAGGTGACTGTGTCACAGCCCTGTGGTCAAAGGTATTGCCTATACAGGTGCACATTTCTGTTCCCAGGTCCCATTGCTCCCAATAAAGGCTTCAGTAAACTAACATTTCCGTCTCCGTGGTTTGTATACAACAATATATACATATGTTTCTAATTGTTGCATGTAAAGCCCATCCATTTGGCTTCCTTCACATTTATCCTTTTTCATATGCCAATTTATTCATTGTCGGTCATGCTTCACTTCTGATTGATGCATTTCATCCAATGATTGTGATGCGTGATGTACTTTATATTTTGCATTGTACATGAATGCCAGTGTATATATATTATGCCCACTATTGGGGGTTCTATAATAATAATAATAATAATAATAATAATAATAATAATAATAATAATAATAATAATAATAATAATAATAATAATAATAATAATAATAATAATAATAATAATAATAATAATAAGAAGAAGAAGAAGAAGAAGAAGAAGAATCCTATCAGATATAATGTTGATGCATGCCAGTGTATATATATTATGCCCACTATTGGGGGTTCTACAAGAAGAAGAAGAAGAAGAAGAAGAAGAAGAAGAAGAAGAAGAAGAAGAAGAATCCTATCAGATGTAATGTTGATAAACAGCATGTGAAATTTATATCTTGAATAGATGCAAAGGTATAATCAGTGTGAGCCAAATTAAGGCTCTTGATGCGTTTAAAACAAACCTGACTAGGTGCCTAATATGAAATATAGCTATTGCTGCCCTTTTTGCAAAATCCTCTGCAGTCCAATTGGCCTACCTCTCAACGTCCATTTTATAAGAGTGCAAGTGTCTTCTTTTCATCAGATGTCAGCAGTTCTTTGGGTATGTATGTGTGGGCTTTGCTTGCGTGGCATACTCTAATGTTTTTGTTTCTGAATTTTACATTAGAGTCTGCTGCACAGGTCCAGGCTTCTCGTTCCATTCTCTACCCATAATCCTACTGTGCCTCTTTATCACAATCCTCCATCTAGTAGTCAAGAGCAGAGTGGCCAGTCACTGCTCCTGGGCCTATCAGGTTTAATTGCCCATGAATAGTCATTATGCTGTTCCCCAGCCAATCACATCTATATAATTACATAATAGCTAGGATCAACACCATCTCCATGTGGCCAGCAAATGTGTATTCAGTGATTAGCTTGTAATTACCCTGCTACTGTATTGACACCTTGACATGGATGACTCCTTCCCCCAGAGACCTGTTTGTGTATTGCAAGAGCAAGTTTTATATCATGGCTAACTGGAATATTTACATAGAGATACTTTCAGTAACTGCCATTTTAGACCTTTTTGAGTCAATTTTGATCTCAAAACATGGGAAAGAAAGTATTACAGGCAGCAGAAATTCATTCAGTACATGGTCATCGTGCAGACAGGCAAAGATATGGCTCTGTCTATGGGCAGTGAAATGCTCAAAAAGTCTGTTCCAAAAGGGGAATCTCTGTGTCTGATATGTGGCCAGGATGTGAAAAACAGTGATTCTGGCGGAATGTTGGTTTAAACATATTTAATTAAGGCAGTTGGAAAACAGGCATAGCCTATATAAATTCCTCTTGGCAGAATATTGAATTACAAGCATATAATTCCTCTACGCAATTGATGGTCAAAAGTGAAGGATCTGGCACCTAGATTGTATAAAGTACTTTGTGTGCCTGTGGAGGTGTTGCATACGAACATTATTTGTAGACAATGGGAGAGAAAACTCAATAATATTGAAAATGCAAAGCTGGAAGAAACAAACGTGGTGAAAAGCTGCATAGAACCAAAGTTGCAGTTGGTGCTTGACAGAAAAGGCCAGCAGCTGACACTTGTAACATGACAAACAAAAAGAAAACAAAAACTGCACACTCGCTATGGTATGCACTGGAAGTTACCAGTGGAAGTCCTGTGTCTAATAGTCTAACAGACAGCCCTGCACTGCTAGCACCAAGTCCCTTGTCGCTGTCACAGAAGGAAACTGCAGACGTGGATTCCAATTCTATAGAGGTATGTAATGACTAGATTGTGTTTAAAGTTCATATGCCACACTTGTCGAGCTTTCACTTTTTACCCCCTTTAAACTTTGGGACTTCTAACATTGTTTTGACATTGAAACTATCCAAATCAAATTCATTGTTTAACATTGATTGACACTAATTTTGTGTGAATAAATATCCCCATTAGTCCTGTAATATTGACACTTTGCTGTGCACAAACAATAATATTAGAATCTGACTATTTGACTGGTATATCAATGTCATGCGAAACACTGATGACCTGGAAGAATAACAGTTCACTTCAAATGACCCAGAGGCCAGATTATCGCTCAGTACCCACACATGTCAAATTGAAATTGTGTGTGAAAGCAACATGCTGTCGATATGCATAGGTAAAATGGAAACGGTAGGTTCATGCATGGAGTTACCAAGAGATGGTTCATGATACAAAACAAAACTGTATATTGTTTTGAATACAACTCAAGTACAGTAGGTTTGTGAACAAAGGCATATGGCTACATCACTGAAGTGCCACAGCTTGGGTACGTTACTTCATGCGCGTGTATTTTACATGCAATACATGACATCTCATATATAGCAATAGAGCAACCACATGGCATTACACATACCTTCAACGTTCAAGCAGCGTAGAATACCAGTAGCGGTAGCACTAGCAGATGCAGAAGCAGTAGAAAGAGCGATATATGGCAAGCAGTGACAATATGTGACAATATGTGACAATATGGCAACAGGCAAAAGTAACACAGTAGAGTTCATTCAAGTCTTGGCTTTGGGAAGGTACCACACCCTGGGTGCTGTAGTTTTATACCACACGTGCCAGCTCGTGATATCGGCTGATCAAGGACGGAACCTCCTGTAGGTGTCGCAGTATTATTTGCAGGCACTACACTCTCCCCAGTTTTATTTAAAAAGAATATCTCTTATCTTAAAATTTACACCAAATACATTTTTGAGTTGGGACTACCTAAATCATAATTTAGAATTCGGCGCTGAAATACCACTGTCCTGTCATTGTTGTTTAAAGGCATGCACTTGTGCTGTATTATCCTACAGATATGAAAGAAAAACAGAACGGGTAGACCTCATGCAGCATGACATGTTTCTTTGTTTTTGTGCATCAACAGACATGTTCATGCATTTGTACATGCAAAATGTTAATAACTCTGGTACATCCATGGTGCCAGGTAAGTATACACAGGTGTTAGAGCAGTCCCCAAGGATTCTGGAAAAAAAACAGATGTTATAAATCCTTGCAAAAATATTAGCAAAATGCACCTGTTATCAATTATTTGCATGTACATGCAAGGTATGATCATTGCTGACTATCTACGCCAGCACATGGGCAAATACCATAACGAAGCAACAATAAGTCAGGTATCTCTGACCTTAGAAAAATAAAATGTAATTTTTGATCTTTCAGGAACATTTGAATAATATATCAAACTAAATTATGATTTCTGGTCAGAGCAAAATCAAACCTGTAAATCATATAAATTAAGAAATATATCAAAATAAGACCTACCAGTCCTGGAAAGATCAGAATAATTTTCTGACCTTTTGTCAAAAATTATAATTAAAAAGTATTGGCCAAAACATTTTTTTTTCTGGCACCAAAATACATGTTTCCAAATAGAATGGGCTATTGTACATTTCTGACACATTCTCAAGTTATATTTGTACGAAAAGAGTCAGCACGGTTCCCTGCATATTTTGGTATACACGTATGAGATACTAAAGAACATATAGGATGATATATATGTTGATAGTCTGAACAAATCCAATGTCAATTCATGTATATATATATATATGGCAAAGTATAATGCAGTATAATATACAAGATAGAATAAATCCGACCAATCGCAATATACATATGGATATTGGCATTATAGCTTATAAAAGCTCTTGGACACTACCCATGTCATATTGCATACAAAGGTCATAGGGGTATTCTTGGCTAGTGCCACTGCTCTGGCAGATTCCATGATCATGCCTGGGTTAGAGTAACGGGCCAGATCCTGGAAGAAAGTGGGGAGCTGATACAGTGCTTTGGTCTCCAGTACCATTCTCTGCAAGGGAATTTGTCTCATGACTTGCCCATTATCCTGTACCATGTGGGACATCACTCCCACAATGAGGTTACGAATTGCACTCAGAAAGGCATGGTATAACTGTATATCTCCATGGAAACAATGCAAATGCACTGGTTGTTGTGGGGCAGTGACCTTTTCATAATTTCCAGGCATCTGTATGCAGCATCTTGCCCACTCTCATCCCTGCAGTGGACTGATACTGGGATGTGAAATTTTGTAGCAAAGGGTAAACATTGCTCCACGACCCATTGCTGCCGTCTGATCACCTGGTCTGTTACCCATGTCCGGGTGAAGTCTAGGCCAACCTCACCTAACCTCAAAACCTATGGAGCTGCAAGTAGGACTTCTAGTTGTATTATGTTGAGTATATCTTCCATACTGTGCCCCCCCCCCCCGAACCTTGGGTGCATCCCGATACAAAAACGTTTTCTGGGATCCTGCTGAAGCTGTTGTATCCTTTCAGGGGTTTTTCACTTTTTCGAAAACCTGATTGGACACCAAATATTCCAGCCTACATTCTTCTATACTCACTGGCTGCTGTGCTAGCATCTCAGTAGCCTTGAGGTGGAAAAGCAGTTCCCCTATGTGACAGTGGTCATCAATAATGGTGTATTGCTGACCCACTGTACCGACAATAGGCTGATCCATCACAAGAGACTGAGCCATTCTCATCAGACCCTTTATTTCTTTTGCCACTCCCCCTGGCAATGTAGAGACGATGGATGCTAGGACCCGCCAATGCAACAGCGCAGCAACACAATTTGGGGGTGACACTGAGATCCTGGTGGTTATCTCTTGCCCTGGTGCTCTATGACTAAAGTCTATGAACAATATTTCCTCTACTTCCGTCATTACATTCTCCTCCCCACATAAGGGTTTGTCTAATATATGTTGGAACAGCTCCATACCTAATTTGAGTTCCTCTGTGAGTGTGAGGAGAAGTGTGGCCATTAGTGCACACCATGCCCCCATATAGTCTTCTTTGAAGCAGTAGTTGTCAACCTGGTGAACCTTAAAATGGTGCTACATGAGACCCTTTACCTGGGTGGCTTGGAACCTGCACTCCCAACATGCTGTATTGGGTGAGCTACACCAAGGGATGTGCTGTTTCAATACATGCCATTTAGCATGTGAAGATGTATCACTACGAATTGGGCAAGGATGGCCCCTCCTCTTCTTTGCCTTTGCCTTGACCTCAATTTGTAGGGTACCTTCCACTTTCAAGACTCCTCTTGAGGTGAGACTTAGCTGCCTGAAAAATTCCCGAACCATCCATATCCACTATCCCATTTGTTTTGGGACCATCACACTCTAGTACAATTGTGAAATTCTCTTTCTTTCCATCTTCTGTTTTGAGTTGTTCCAGGAGAACTTTGTCTTCCCAAACATCCATAATTGCCCACTCTTCTGGCCATTCCATTCCACCTTCCTTTGCCATTCTGACAAAAAGATGGGTTATCATGTATATGGTTATCAAGCTACAACATGGACTTTCTAATTATCAATATTATGTTACATTCCAAGAAGAAAAACAAACAGACAAACCGTTTGCTTATTCTATTCATGTAATATATCCGGCAACTGAAAAAGATTTGCCTGTTATAGAATAGATACAATCAGTCAGACAATGTTTCATTTAACCAAAATGAATATTTCACCTGACTTAACCGCATAAGATTTTTCTTTTCTTTCTTAAATGACCAAATTTTCTAGCCTAGACTGAATTGGTCTAAATATGAGGGAAGCTGGACCTTCCTGCCTCTTTTAGTCACTCTAGGTTCAGATGCCAGTTTGGATTGTGGAGGATCGTGTGCAGCAGTTTGTACAGGATCTGGAGCAGTCGATTGAGGAGATTCTGATGCAGCCAGCTGTAAAATTTCAGCCATACCGGTACTAGGGATAACAGTACAACTCAGGAGAGAATCTAGGTCAAAATCAAAATTGATTATGGGATCATATGGTGGGGAAGGGACATGCCCCGGGGGAAGATTGGAGTGTGGTAGGTCTTGATTCTCAGCTTCTGTTTCATATTCTGCTTGATGTTCAGAATTAGTGGGCTGCTGGTCTATAGCTTCTGCTTCAGAGAATGATTCCCCAAAAATATTGGTCAGCAAAGATTCTTCTTGTTCCTCCTCGTTATAAGTGAGAGTGGCGTCTAAGTCAAGGAGGGCATGCCTCTTTCAATGCATCCACATAGGGATAAATCTGTCCTTGCAAACTTTGGGCCAATCATGATTAACAACATGCTCTTTGCATCTTCCTTGCATACTATATAGCATAGTTGATAGCACTTTGATGATGAGGAAAGGCCCAAGCCATATCTTAATTTTCTGGACAGACCTGGTTTACTTGCTGTCTCCAATTGATAAACAAGATCTCCCTCTTCATATGTCCTCGCACAGAGTTTGGCATCATATGTTCGCTTCTGGTGATTTTGAGCCACTCGCAGATGTTTCCCTGCAATTTTATGTGTTTTGGAAAGGATGTCCAAAAGTTGTTTGACATACAGTGGGGGATCCATGCTAATTGTTTCATCCACTAGCCTAAATGAAAAATCTCTGGAAGTAAACACTTCTCTTCCTAGCATCATGAGATTTGCTGAGAATCCCGTATTTCTCTTAGGCATATAATGTATGGCACCTGCCAACTGAGGAAGATGTTTATTCCAATTTTGGTTGTAACCCTGAATGCAACACCGAATCATTTTAAAAGTATGTGATTGTACCTTTCCACCTGACCATTTCCCTGAGGTAGATATGGGGTCCTCATGGTTTTTGTTAGTTCCAACAACTTGCAGATGAAATGTATTATATTCGCATCTACATTTTTCTCCTGGTCGCTGTGGATTTGTAAAGGACATCCAAATCTAGAGATGAACTTATCTCCAATTTTCTCTACAATTGACTCTGCTCTCTGATCAGGCAGTGGATAGCATTCTATCCATTTTGGTAAATTGGTCAATCAGCATCAGTATATACACATTCCCCTGGGGACTGGGTGGAAAAGGCCCTAATATTGAAATGTATTCCATGGGTGCTCCAGCATGGTAACTGCCCAAGCCTGCTCTTGGCCACGTCTTGGTCTTCTTGTTCAAGCTACATGTGGCACAGGAATCGACATAGATTTGGCTGTCTTGCCGCATGTTATGCCAGAAAAATCCTTGCTTGAGGATCTATAGGGTCTTTTTCTGCCCCAGATGTCCAGCCACCCAGACATCATGGCAATATTTCAGAACCTCTTCTCTTAATGATTTTGGCGCTACCAGGCACTTCCATGCAATAACATCTTCCCACTTGTAGAACAGAACTCCATTATCCAGCACCAGCCATGACTTACACAACCAAAGATGTTTCACTGCCGGACTATGGGGTTGTAAAATGTCAGATGTTGGAGTGTCATTGGCTTCCAGCTAAGAAATCACTGGGGAGATGTCAGTATCTCTCATCTGGCTGTCATGCAATTCCTGGTGTTAATATGTCTGCATCCAGTCCACTGAGCTCTCCTCAGAAGAACTGGCTGGAACGCTTATGGTCACTTCCTTAATGGTTAAAGGAAGAACATCATCCACCTCTTCCTTGAACCTGCACCATTGTGTATGGGCACGGGTGCAATATTTGCACCCCCCCCCCCAAAAGGAAGTAGATCAACATCTGCCCCAGCCTGA
This sequence comes from Hermodice carunculata, assembly GCA_964020975.1. Lineage (NCBI taxonomy): Eukaryota > Metazoa > Annelida > Polychaeta > Eunicida > Amphinomidae > Hermodice > Hermodice carunculata. The sequence continues at coordinate 85,696,136 of OZ026623.1, read as the reverse complement.
TAGCAGTGACAAAAAGCTTCTCTATCCAGTATCCTACTTAAGCCATCAGCATTAAGATGTTTCTTTCCAGCCCTGTGGATAATATCCATGTCATATTGGCTGAGCTCTTCCAGCCACCTAGCCAATTGACCTTCAATATATTTAAAATGCATCAGCCAGGCCAGATAATTATGATTTGTGTGGACCACAAATTTCCGACCTAGCAGATAATGTCGATATTGTCTGGTAAACCGTACAAGAAGTTCTTGGTGGGTTGTACAGTATTTGCGTTCGGCTGGGGTCAAGAAGAAGCTTCCATAGGATATAACCCTCATTTTCCCATCTTGTAACTGTTACAGCTCAGCTGCTACAGCTGTGTCTAAGGCATCACAATCTAGGAAGAATTGTCCTTCCCTTTCTGGAAATCCTAGCACTGGTGCACAGATCCAAGTTGACTTTAACTTCTCAAAGGCTTCCTGATGTATCTCCTGCCAAGTGAACTTGTTCTTGGGACCAGTCAGCTCATACAGAGGTGCAGCAATTTCAGCAAAATTGAGAATGTGCTCACGGTGGTAATCCACAAATCCCAAGAATGACTCCACCTCCTTGGTGTTCTGTGGTTCTGACCAGGTTGCTACTGCCTTCGTCTTGTCAGGATCCACCCCAATCCCTTTTGAGGAAATGATCTTTCCCAGAAACTTGACCTCCTTCTAGAACAAAGTGCATTTTTCCGGTTTCAACTTGATTTCATTCTGATGAAACCTTTGGAGTACTTTCTGCAGATTTTTCAGGTGTTCCATGAATGTTTTTCCCATTATAAGCAAGTCAGCAAGGAAAGCGAGAACTCAAGACCAGGTTAATCCCCTCAGCACTAGGTTCATGGCCCTCATAAAGGTCGCAGGCACATTACAAAGACCAAATGCCATTCTGCAATGTTCAAAGAGCCTATTTTTGGTTATAAGAGTCTTTTTGTGGCAATCAGAAGGCTCTATTGGCATCTGTCAATATGAACTGGCCATATCAAGGGAAGAATAGAAGATGTTACCCCCTAGAGTGTCTAAACATTCTTCAGTTAATGGTAGGGGGTATGCATCATGTCACTTTGTTTAGTTCATGGTAATCTATGCTCCAGCGAAGCCCACCATCTTTTTTGCGAACTAAAACTGAAGCTGATGCCCATTCTGAGGAACTTGGTTGAATAACACCTATATTCAGCATTTGTTGAAGGTGCTTCTCTTCTTCCCCTTCAAAACTAAGAGGAACCCTTCTCATGCGTTGTTTGAAGGGTCTTGTTCCCAGGGTATTGATCTTGTGAGTGACACCAATAAAACAGGCAAGATCAAAATCACTCTTAGAAAAAACCTCAAAGTATTCAGTTAGCAGCTCAGATACTAACACAAGTTCCTCTGACTTTAAAGTAGACACAAGTTTGTCCACTAATGGCTTTCCATATTCTGGTACTTTACTTACATGATCACAATCAGTGGTTGACTCTTTACTAGAGCTCAGAGTTCTCACTGAATGTAGAGGCTGCAGATTGTTTGTATTGACCTGACTATCCATCAAAGTTAACCAACTGCCAGGAGCCTTGTGTGGGTTTGGTGATAATTTCCATGAAACTTCAAGGAAATTATCCATCTCAGAAGACGAACTATTTCCTTGTTGGCTTTCTTTGATTGAACCAGAAGTTGTAAGTAAATTATTCATCTTAAAGGAGAAACTATATCCTTGTTGGCTTTCTTTGATTGGGTCAAAATTAGAAGCAGAAGACAGAATATAATCTACAGGGGTAGCGCATCCTGGTAATTTCCCTGGTTTCAGTGTGACAAAAGTGTCACCAAGGTTATATAGTTCAATGGGTGTGCTTTTCCTTCCTCTTCCTACAATGGCTGGTGTTACCAAGTTTGGACTGACAGGGACAGATGTAATAACATAGTGTCCCTGTTGAACACCTGCGATTGATGCCATTCCACACATCTTGCTGTTAGGAGGCACCACAAGTCTTTGATCCAGAACAACTTTACATACAGTGTGCTGTGTCTCCCCACTATGAATTAGTGTAGCTGGTACAACAATCTCTCCTATGATGTTGTTCTTCAAGTCAACAACACAATCATGATAAAAGATAAAAGCAAATCCAGCCCAAGAATGACAGAGTCAGGAATGGGAGCCACATAAGCATCACATGTGAAATTCTTCTTTCCCAATACAATTTTTTAATGTTTTTTGCGCAGTACACTGTCATGCTGCTCCCTTTAGCTGCATAGTTCAGATTCACTGTTTCCAGTTTCTTGAGGTCCAGATTAATACTTCTTCATTCATACTGAGTACTGTAACCTGTGCTGCAGTATCAATGACAGCTTCTGTCTGTTGTGAATTAACCAATACTGGAACAGTGATGTTATAACCTTGGTTTTGTTGAAATGACACCTCTCGAAGATTAGTATTCTGTACACTATTTACAAATGAAGACTGGCCCTTGTTGTTGGTGAGGGTTGCTGATTGGCCAGCCTCTACAACCCTTGTTTGTTTAACTCTTTTTGTTGTGGAGAGGGAGTTTGTGACTTGTATCTGTTTGGCGATTTTCGGGATTTAGGTGACCCAGATGAGCGTTGAGAACACTTCCTAGCAAAATGGGAAGCACTCTTGCAGATAAAACAACTACCCTTCTTTTTACTTTCCTCCACAGATGAAACAATTTTAGGTGTAGAGATAGGCTTTGGACTGGCTGACTTGTCTTTGGATTGGTCATTGTTGTTCACCAACTGCTTCAATAACCCAGCCATACCCTTCATTCTTTCCTGAATTCCCAGTTGAACAGCTGAAGAGATTGGTTTCTCCATCATTGCAGCGAATCTTTGCTCCAATGGCGTCTTCTTGTCAGATGATTTTGCCATGGCTCTTATTAAAAACTCTTCAATAGGGTCATCAAATGATACAGCCTTAATGCTGTTCTTGGTGGGCATCACTTCAAAGTTCTGCTGATGGACTTTTATTTGATGGAGTCCAGTTTGCAGATCTTCAGGCTCCTTATTCAATACCAAAAGTGAAGCCATGTGGTGCTGGCAGCCTTTAAGAAAGGCTTCCATTGCCACATTCCTGAAAATATGTATGGCTGCCCCTTCAGCATCAGGGTAGCTGTCTTGTGCTAATTTTTTGGGGCAAGTTCCGCAAACTCCTCTCAAGATTCTTCAGTTTTTTGTTTCAGGTTGGTTAGTTGTCAGCATATGCTGGCTGGTGGATCGCTCCAACCAAAGCGATGGTCCATTTTTTCTGTTAGTAGTTCATAGTCCTCTCTCACTTGAGGGTCTAAACTTCCAAAGAAGTCTAGGGCTCTTCCCTGCAAGTTATCTGTGAGACGATCCAACTTTTCCATTTGATCCCAACCATACCTTTGAGCCCTCTTTTCAAATTGAAGTATGTAGGGACACCAATCCATTTTGCCATCACATGTGGCCATTTTTGCAGCTGGTAGTTCCCATATAGGCATCCTGCACATAGGCATTGGCTGTACATCATTATGCCCTGGATCCAATTGATTTCCATGTGCGGCCTCCTCATGAGGAAAGCAATTCACATTCTCAGGCCATTGAGGTGCAGGGGACATACCTAGGGATGCAGGTGGTACAACTGGTAGGTGACCTGTAGGTACAGGTGGTATACTTGGTATTTGGGGTATATGCATAGGCTGCAGGTCACCAAGTGGTATATCTGCGGGGGGTGGCAAAACCTCTGGTGGCCCGACATGTGGTAATGGCAGGTGCTGTGGTGTCATACCTCTAGGTGGCATCACTGGTCCTCTCGGCTGGTCATACCTACCATTGGGAGTCAAGGGTACTCCTTGATGTACTCCTGCTGGTTCTGCAGGCTGGCCATACAATGCACTAGCAAATTGCCATACAGAAGTTGGCCTATTGACTGTTGGCACCTGGTTAGAGTGCGTGAAAGGCACATTGTTCTACATAGTAAATGCAGTATTTGGCTGTGGAGCAGTAGGCCTTATGTTTACATTTACACAAGGTGCAGCAGTTTGCCCTACCTATGCATAGGTGGCAGTATCTGACTGTATAGGTGGCCTGCTACCAGGTGGCTGTATAATAGTTGGCTGTCTTTGTGGCTCATTGGCTGAATATGGCACAGTAGTCAACTGTGCTTGAGGCTCATCGTGTGGTACAGTGGTCAGCTGTGCTGGCAGCCTTTTGACCGTGTATGGCTCAAAAGTCAACTGTGCCATAAACTCACCTTGTAAATTTCCGTCTGAGCCGTGATCCCAACCACAGTATAAGGATGCAGTCTGTGGTGTATGTACTGGGGAAAATCTTAACAAAAGTGGAGACTAGGTTCCCTGAAATGCCAAGGAAGGCATCCTGGGATCTGGATCTGAAGTCCTGTATAGTGGTTGCTCCCGTGTTTTGTAACCTAGTGGGGGACCTGTGTATCCTGGTGGAGGATATATAAATCCAGGGGGTGCTCTCTCTACTCCACGGGGTACATCTGGTAGACCAAGGTTAGTCGTCCTTGACCCTGCTGCCGTACCTACCTGGATGGGAGAGATATTACATTTGACTGGGGGTGGATCTCTCAAGGACAGATTATGTTCTATCTATCCTGTCTCCCTTGGATTGGACTTACCAGGATCGGTTGCCGCTTTTCTCACTCTTGGTGTACATACCGGTGTGGATGAATTTATCTGTGTCTCAGTTGATACCTGCTCCAGCATCTCCACTTGTTGCTGTTGTTGATACCTCCTTTCCTATGATGTATTCATTTGCCGCAACATAAAATCAGTCATGGCTTGCATTTGTTGAAGATAGGGATCTTTTGTAGAAAAAATCTGCAGTTGGGGTAGTACCCTGTACCAGGGGGAATGCTGCAGCTCCGTCTGGCTCTGTGGTTACCCATTTCTCCCTAAACAGGAGCTTCCATGATGTTGTTGGCAGAAGTCCAAGACCATATAGTGCATCCTTTGTAAGGAATTCACATTTTGTAGATAGATCCTTGCGCAATTGAATGATTGCTCTTGCTATGTTTGTATTAACCCCTGGTAGTGTTACCAGAAGTTTTTCAGTGGCAATACAAGGATTGACTGGAGCCATTTTTTAATTTCAAATTCCATACACAAATTGGACTGATGTGAAATCACATCACTACTGAAACATTGGCAAATTCAGTAACCTTTCTTGAAATTCCAAATATTGAACCTTTGAAAAAGAGTTCAATGAAATTCGAATGTAAATTTCTCAAAATTCTATGAAATTCAAATGCTAGTCTCAATACATTCAATGAAATTCAAATGCGACTTTCGCTTTATTAAATGAAACTCAAATGCGACTTTCGCTTTATTAAATGAAACTCAAATGCGAGTTCCACTAAATTTAATGAAATTTAAATGTAAATTTCTCAAAATTTCATGAAATTCAGTGGAAATCAAATGCAAATCTGATCACGTTTAATAAAATTCAAATGCAAATCTCATTACATTCAATGAAATTTTAATTCAAGGGTAATCAAATTCGATACAATTTCAATTCAAGTCTATCAACTTGAATGAAATTTCACTTCAGGTTCAAATAAATTCAATAAAATTCCAATGCAAGTCCTATTGGAATTTTGTATGCTAAAGGTAAATTCCTAATTTAATTGAAAATCAGGAGCAGGGATTTAATAATCAGAATTTTAAAAAAGTATGCATGTATTGAACTGCTATCAGTAAATTTATAATACAAATAAATTCTTCTGCAGGCAAACATGAAAATATTCTATCCTAGAAGCTCAGAAGGCACAACTGTAGGCTTATAATCTTTTACCTGTAAAATTTTTTTAGAAAATGCGAAGCCAATTTCCAAAATTAATGTCCAGTCAAAATTCAAGGTAATAATAATTTGGAACCAATGTCAAAAAAAAAATTTCAAACTTTTATTCCAAATGAATCAACGAATTTGCAATTTGTCAAGACAATATGTCAGGTAAATGTGGGTTAAGGTCCCAACAGGGATTAACTGATACACACTGGGACCTGGCGGTGTGGACCAGGAACTCTGCTTTTGGGTACAAATTCAATGATACATGTACATAGCAACAATCTTTTCAATTCAAATATGAACACTGTTTGCAAGTGTACATACACATATATATGATCAAATCAGTACAATAAATCAATGGTGTATGCAAAAAAGGTGTGCAAGTTTGCAGTTCACGTGGCCTTGGCAATTACTTTAAACACTGGGCTGACACCTTGTTTTTAGTTTTCCAGGCAGCTGGTCAGTAGTGGGATCTGGGGTTGCGGGTTGGGGAGGGTGTGTGTGTGTAGGAGGGCTAAGACTCGCTCGGGGCTAAAAATGAAAGATTCTCCAAGTTTAATACTGCCCTGACTGGATTCATGCTAAGATAGGATAATACACAACTCCCCTCTTATGAGGTAAGAAAGAAGAAAGATAGCTACAGGGTTGGGGGTAATGGGGGGGGGGGCAAGAAACAACTCTCTCTGAGCTAACAATGAGAGCTTCTCCAAGTTTAATACTGCCCTGACTTTATCCATGTTTAGATTAGGATAGTACACAACTCCCCTCTTGTGAGGCAAGAAAGAAGAAAGTAATGGTAATGGATAGATTTTATCCAAACCTCCATCAGGGTTGCTGTTTTTTTGCCACAACAGGCAAAGTGTAAAACTGTGCCTAGAGATAGTTATTTTGAAGTTTGTATTGAAATGATATTTTAAATTCTACAAAATAAAACGGGTCCTTGAATGTAGAACAGTGGGACGTGGCAGAATAAACAGAAAATCAAAACATTGATGTTACAGGTATTGTGTGCATCTGTCCATTGCGTATTAGTAAAGTGCATCCAGAAAATACACCAAAACCTTGTAGTTTTACACTGTATAATAAACCCACAGGTGAACAATTGCATGGGGTTCTACCCAGTGCTTTACTTGGCATTACACAATTGTTTCTATGCTGGCAAAAGTCAATGCCTGCGAAGACACCTGGACCTGTGCAGCAGACTCTAATGTAAAATTCAGAAACAAAAACATTAAAGTCTGCCACGCAGGCAAACAACAGCCCATGTGATCTGTGAACTATTTTCTTGGCCACTGCCTAGCTGTTTCATGCATATTCTTGTCTCTCATAATTTAGAAAACATCTAATATTACTCAAAATTCATTAAATGTGTACTTGAAATGAATTCATCCAAAAATATGATGTTTACAGTGCACAGCAGGTGCAGCAAAAAATTAGCAACTTACGAAAGAAATTTAATTCAAATCCTTGGGATACAAACTTTTTGTCACTGGTGAGGTCATATCTCTGACTTTAGCTTTGCCTGTTTGATACAGGGTTTACCTGTTACAGCACCTCAAGTTGAACATGTAATTAGTATTGCAAGGTGTCATCAATTTATTAAGTACCTCATCATTCCCTCCCCTTCTCCTACCACTCTGCATGGATAGCAGACCTTCTTATTGTTTCAGAATGTAATAAGTGGGGAACACAAGGCTGCTAATCAGGCAACCTCCCCCCCCCCCGGGTAATTTTTGGTCAGGTGAAAATGACAATGTTTTGAATTATCCTAAAATTGACATAAAGGAAATTAATTAAATGTAAAAGAAAAAGGAAAATAATAATTTGAAGAATAAAGAAAATGAAGTGAGGTACATGAGACTGGTAGAAAAGGAGAGGACAGTTGGTAGGACACATTGATTTGTATTACAGTAAACATTGATCTTGCCTGCAAAGCGACCTTGACCATTCTCCAAGACAGATGTTGAAGCAACAGTGAGACCTATCATCAGAAATAGCATAGAAGAAAATAAATGCAAAATGGGTGCCATTGTGAAACAATACCATTATATACATGTACCATTGTTTATTCTTAAAAGTTGGCTATGGAGCCTGTTGTTCAGTACCTCCGTGTTATACATGTACTTGAATCAGTCTTGTGTTGAGGAGTACATGCCAATTGTTTTTTTGTTTAACAGACCAATAAATTGGAAAGGAAAAACATAGAACTAAAAAGAAATGGAATATTAAGTAATTAATCAAATTACAAAAGACTCAAGTTTAATTTTGTTATATGAAATAAAATCAATATAGCAAATTTGGATATCAAAGCTAGGGCATCTATTGTACTCTTATGACATAGTACAGTGGAAACATTGAGTGAAATTGAAGGGAAAGGGTGACAATTAAACATACAAGTTTATCTCTTATTGCAAAGGACTGTTTTCTGAAATAGAGAGACAGTGTGTGTTTTTACCAGCATGCATAACCCTTATATACATATACACCTGATACCCCTATATTTTTTTTGTCTGATACTAACAGCAAATACTCAAATTCAAAATTTATGCATATTGAGAGTATTGGTTTACCACTTCGGGTGGGTGAATTCACAAGTATTTCACCAGTTTTGAATGACTTTTCAATTCTATGCACAATAACAATAAAAGGCCTGATGCCATGAAACACCTGGTACCCAATACCAATATTGGACCATCTCAAATATATAAATATGGAATTGGAGCATAAAAATGTATTTCTATCTTACTTTACAGGCTTTCAGTGTTAAGACTATCATGTACCCCAGACGTTATCAACCTTAGTCCTACACTCATTTATGAAGAGATACAAGAGAGAGTACCAACTTTACATCAGGTACTGAATGTTGCTACCATGGTTAGCCGTACAAGATCAGTCAGTCACGCAGATCCTATCCAAATTGCTGCATGTGCATCAGAGATTTTGAAAGCTCGAAATAACCAAATGTCTGGATGAGCAATGAAGGTTGGACTCGCAATGCGAGCCTCATGAAGGCTTGTCAGAAAAGGTAAACATGTACAATGTGTTTTTTATCATGTTTATATTTATTCATGCATGTGATTCATTTACATGACAAGACATGTCTGCCAATTTCGGATCCATTAACAAAATAAATAAAATAGAAAATAATTAAAAAATAAATTAAAATGAAAGTTTCAGTACTTATAGTGAGATACCTGGGACAACGGACACATTTACTAAAGATTGTTAGCATGACTTATAACTGGTTACAATTTATTGCTGTCAGAAAAGTTGAATGAAGTGTAAAGTTCAGTTCATTCCAAAGATGAGGCTTTCAGAAAGGTCTCATTTGTTCTTGTGACAGTGATACCAAACTTTTTTTTATCAGAAAGAAAGCATAAATGAAGTAATAACTTAGTTAATATGCTTTTGCATGTAATATCAACTTTCGTATCAAGCTTGTTACTGTTGATCTTAGTATATCTATGGTGTCATCACAACTTCACAATGACAAATTTTGATTGTTTTTTTCAATATATTTTCATGTTCATGGACTACATATCTTAGCAAAGAAAAATACTACATGTGGACCAAGAGCAGTGTTAGAGAAAATAAACGATTTCAGAACTGGTTACGATGAGGAGATATTACAAAGGAACATAACCGTGAAAAGTTCCATTTAAAAGTAAAAGTCTTGGAAAACATTACTCCTGCCCTGGTTGATAGTAGTAGCCCAATTCCTGACTTGGTTCCACCTCAATCAACAAAGCCAGTGTCAGATTTAAATATCGCTTCAGACAACGAGAATATTAGTACCATTGACATGTCTTGTCTCCGGGATTCACTGCAGTGTGGTTTTGGTCAGTCAATAATGCAGTGCATTGGACCAGTAGAGAGTGACAGAAAAATGGAAAGTACAACTAGTTTAGTGAAAGAAGTGACTCAGTTAGCCAAAAATGAGAACAGCATTGTCTGTGATTCTATTCAACAAGTTAAACAGATATTGCGGAGTAGCAGACCAGATCATTGGGCACAATTTGGACTTATACATTCATGATAAGCACCAGGGTACATCAAGTAAGAACAGAGATTACCACTTCTTTCAAGTATGTGCCATACTGGATCAGATGCATGCCCAGGACTTACCCGATAATTGTTACGATGTCCACCTTTTGAATGTTATCAGAACTCAACAAAGAATGATAACAATGATATAACTTCAACAATAACAATATATTAACAATCAAAATCTGTACAAAGTAAACTTATCTTCACTGGTATTCCAACAGTCAAGCAGTCTTAGATAAATCCTAAACCCTGGTGAAATTATTCTCTTGTACTGTCCTACAGTTCCAAGTCCTATGACAGGTTCCAAATGATATGGTACAAATACCACAGAGGTACGGTTTGGGTCCAATGTGGTACTGATCCAATCCCACAGAGGTACGGCTTGGTTCCAATGTGGTACAATATAACAGTCCACTCAAAGTATAAATGGGTAGCACCAAATATACAAGTCCACTCCAGACACTGTCCACACTCTGCAGATATAATGTAAACAAAGGATGACAGTCCTAATGGCTTGATGACAACACAAAGCTTCTGTCAGATCCTTCATAAATTTCTCTTCTTCTCTGCTCTTTCCTGTTCTCCTCGCTCAGTTTGGAAATATCTGGTTTATATGGACACAGAGCAAAATCATCACTGTTCAAGTGTTTTCCAAATATTCACACATCAAATTGAGACCTGTCTGGGTCACCTCATATGCATGTAGGTCAGCCGTCAAGCTGATTCCACCTGTTTACAAATTACATGTGAGTCAATCACATACAGGTCAACTATGTGGCTCTGCAGGGACCTCGTACAGTATTTATTGAACTCAATGACCCGGCACACACTGAAGGAATACAGTGAACTGTCCAAATGAAAACAAATACCCACACACATTTTCATAACAATAATGGACCTAGAACTCAACTAGCTGATATCCCACATGCAGCATTTGTACCCAGTGGCCAAGACACAGAGTTGCTGCGGATAAAAATTGTAGTTTTGTGGAGTCTAGTTCTAGTTAAAAGGCTACAAGACTTCAAGGATCTCCAGGAGTGTGCAGTATGGCACATACCACATGAGTCCAGTGATGTGATGACCTCCACGTCAAAAGTGGTAAGATTAATGATATTGTTGATATGCAATGACATCAACTTTGAAAAATATGCGGCTTTCACTACTTCATTCTTCTAAATGCTTCATTTTGATCAAAATATAATTTGGCCCAATGGGTTTTGTTTTTGGGGTGCATGTGACATACATTTGAATTTAAAGTCTCCAAATTCTGCAAAAATTTTCCGTGCAAGTGTAGGAAATGTTCCCTCTTGAATTCTGTACAAGTATTGAATATTTTAATTCATTTACATTAAATTTACATTGTGATTTTTCAGTTTGACAAACCACTAAAGTAAAGGATATTTCTGATGTAAATTTTATAGAAATGTTGCAGTTATAAATTAATTCTTTCAGTGCCAAATTAGAGACTGAGTCAACAGCTTTGTTCATCGCACTCCAGATGCCGAGGAAATCTGTTGACCTGGGCCTTTTTCCTATGGGAACATAGGTATGCTGGTACTTGAATGAAAGGTCTTTTCATGAGGAATAGGAGTCTGGAATCATTACTGTCATTCAGGTTCATCAGCATGACTTAGGCAGTGATTGGCACTGAAAGAGTAAAATCTGTCACATGCTTTAGTGCGATGCAGGAATCCATAGATTTAACCCTATTACATGAATGATATTGTGATATCTTGCCTTCAGGTACCTCTTGGAACCATGGCAAAAAGTGAGGACTCCACCAATGAAGTGTGTGAGATAATGGAAGAGCTCTACAAGTACGTCCCAACTGAAAATGGCAAGGTGCTTTCCCAGGTTACTGTTGACAGCTAAAAATAGCTTGTTCAAAGTACTGATAAGCAGTTAGATAACAACATGAAGCCTAAAATTCTAATATATTTTAACAAATGCTATTTTTCAGATTAAACTTTGCCTCCTTGTGAAACAAGCCAGAATCTAATGTTTCACATTATATTGAGCATTCAAGTTGAGTTTCATTTCAGTCAAATATTATTGTTTGGAAAAATACCTATTTTTTAAAGAAACAAATAGATCAAATTTCTCATTTTAAATATTTTAGATCTCCTTAAGACGGGATCAATTGACTGAACAGAGGTGTCAAAAATGCACAACTTGCCTGTAGGGACCATGCGACAATGATTGACAGACCAGATGGACTGTATGCCAAAAATGAAGACTGGCATGCTTTTAGAACAGGGTACCAGGTGAATGTAAAATTATGCTTGACATGTGAAGCAGTATCCTACCTATGTGGCATTCAGATACATTAGGGTCTGCCTCACAGGAAAACTAGCCTATTGTAAATAGCATTTGTGATCACTAGTAGAAAATCCAGAATACACGTGCAGTTTCTGTAATCCACAATACATTTACAGTTCCTCTTTCTGATACCTGCTGTAATCTCTGTCATGGTTGTAAATTTTCAAAATAAAAACTACATCTTATCTATGTGTCTTTGGTAGATCAAAATTAAAAAGTAAATTTCAAAATGATAGACAATGACAAACAATAGAATGCTCAACTGTTTATATTAAATCTGTAAAAATGATAATCATCCCAACCCATTCATGGATATAAAGAGAACATTTATAAATGCAAAATATTATTTACAAACCACAAGTGTTTTATCACATATATTTGCAGGTGTTCCTAGTCCTTTTTAGAACACCAGCTTCAGCAGCAGATGTTGGTACGTACTTTGCCAATGCCAGTGCAATAGCAAACTCAAATGCAAAAGGTGAAATCGAAACCAGTTACAATGAATAAAAGAGTTCATATATATGGACATAGACACCTACATTATTGCTGTAACAATGTCTTTCTTTGATATGGACTCAACTGAAATATATGTCTTTCCAGATCACATAAAGGCTGCAAAGAAACACGTTCAACATGACTGGCTACATGCACAGGTTCTAAAAATGGTTGGCAAGTATGTTATGCAAAATTTTGGTGAGCAATTAGAACATATGGCTGCTACCAATGTAGACACACCAGAGTAGAACTGCCTGCAGTTTTTGTGGGAAATTTTCCGCTACAGGAAATCAGTTACAAATCATGAATACAGAGTCCATGGTCATACCAGCATTGCACCAGCTGGAGAGTTATCAAATACAGAAAACAGTGATTCGATTTACAATTATGGATGTGCTTCCTTGGCTTTAGGACTTCTTCACAATCTCGAGGGTGTAGTGCATGAGGAAGATGGTGAGCGCATTGTCAAAGATGGAAATTCATGCTGCCATTCTTCAAATTAACTAAGCAAGCATGCATACGCTGCACTGTTCCTCCAAGCCAAGTCACAAGCCTTACTATCTCCACGACAGGCTCACCGCTTGACCTGGAACAGAAAGGTTAATGACTATGGAGGCAAAGGGCAACCTAACTCTGGCGACAGAAAGTTGGAGCAACTCAATCAGTTTGCAAAGGAGGAACTTCGTGCTGCAGGACTCCAAAATGTAACAATTGAGTTGGTGGAGAAGTGTGGTCCGGCCATACAATTAAAGCATGAGGCTGTTAACTCGGTTCATGCACAGCTCGGTCTGTGAAAACCAAGTGGTAGACATACCAGCAAATCTAGTGAGGAGGGTTACAGACGCATGTTTAATAAAGTCCATACACAGACCAAGTGTTCAAGTATGACCCACTACGTCACCCATACACAAGTTTTGTTACTTGCCCCGGAATCCTCTTGTCAAATTAAACGTGTGTGCACTTATCAACTGGATTAAGGAGCACAGATAAATTTGGTCTCAGGAGTGTCAAAGCAGCCCAGAAAATAAACACTAAAAACTCTACTGTAAAAATATATTCTCTATTCATTCATCAAGTTCAGTTTCAAATTCATACCCAAATGTAAGATCAATATCAAATAGTTCTTCACAAGTTTCACCGAAACAATCATTCGCAGCATCAAAGCGTGCAAACACTTCTGCCACCAATTCTGCAATGTCTTTTCCTAACTGGATTGACAACACTGGCAGGTTTTCAATTGCACAGGTAACAGAGAAAATGAACTCTGCAGGACGTATCACATGTTCTACCATTTTGTTGTCAATACCACAAGTTAAGGCAGGACCGCAAAATGAATCGCTGGCTCTAGTATAGTATTCTGTTTGAAGCTGAAGAAGACAGTCTCGGAGTACATCTTTGTCTTCTTCAGTGACAGAGCTGCACATACTTTGAGTACTCTGCTCTGCTGGATTTTCAGCACATTCAGTCTGTACTTCTGCAGCTTCACTTTATGTCCCCTTAAACAATCTTTCTGGCAAACATCACAACATTGATGCTTCTGGAGTGAACATGAAACTGTACTGTGACCTGGAAAGTGTTGAAGCAACTCCTTCCTCCTACATGATGTACCTTTCATGTATGTTTTCATTTCATCTTCAGCTTTACCAAGATGGTAAAAGTGATATGGCAACATAGCTACAGCTGGTTTGCCATCACGACCAGCTCGTCCAGATTCCTCAACATAGTCCTCGATGTTTGTTAGAGACCCCCAATGAATCACAGTTCTAACATTTCGAATATTCACCCCCATTCCTAAGGCATTGGTAGCGATGACAATTCTCACTGCGCCATCTTCATGTAACAAAGACGACAACACGATCTTCTTAATTTCTTCTTCAGAGGAATGGTGATACATTGCCAAGTACCTTGTGTTGTCTGTGTTGGACTGTCGAGGCACATATGTGCTATCTCCAAGTTTCCGCAAAAATAAGCGGAACACAAGAGCACAGTCTTTAATTGTGTCACAGTATACTATAGTTCTGTGGGCATTTTCCTATAGTTGCCTTATTTCTTCAACAAAATGGCCAAAAAAAGTGTCCAAGTCATTTGTTGTTTTTTGCACAACCAGCTTTACATTATCTCTGTCTGGGGGCTTCACAATCATAACTCGATTTACAATGCACAGTCCAATCTTGATTTTACACACTGTATCTTGGGAGGCTGTCGCAATCAGAGCAACAACATTAGTGCCACTTGGCACAAGAGACCTAAGTTCTTGCAGACGTCCAAAAGCTTCTCTGAAGGCTGTTTCCCCAGTCTTTTTTTGCATTCCCCTGCAATGAAACAGGAAAAAAGTCATAAGTATAAAGAGTGAAAAATTATTAAAATATTCAATTACCTTTCAATAATCAAGTGAAGTAGTTATACTTTATTGTGATAGACACTTCAAATCTAGTTGAAATGTTATGACAGAAAACTAATTTTTAACCTAGATTTCTTGATGACTGAATGAAATACACCCCAAGAAAAGTAAATGTGAAAATATGGACAGGTATCGATATATTCATAGATCTACATGACACTTGTAACAATTTGTGATCTGCCATTGTTATTATTTGTAAAAAGGCATGAATATGTGACCCAGTATATGTGGGTTTATTGAACATGTGTGTGCGTTCAAGGTTTCAAGCTGGAGATTTATTACGATTGTAAAGAGTGTCAAAGTTAGCAATAACTATTTGAAACTGTAAACAACAGTAAACAAAATACAATATAATGTAAATTTATGTTATACTGCATGACAATTTGTAACATTACTGTACTGTTATGTAAATAGACATGCATAAGTTTGATGTACGCGAGCCTGTGCCTTCAAGTTGTACGTAATTGTAAGAAGATGGTTTGCATTTGCAAACAGTAAATAATGAATATTTGATACTGAACAGAGAGTAATTTCAAAAAGTATGTTATGTAGCCTAGTATATTTGAGAACCAGGAACCGAGAACAGTTCAGGATGTTTAACTTGTCTATGATGTGTATTGTATATAGAATGTGAAACTTATTTATGGACATAAATTTGTCCTTATAACATAATAAAGTATTTATGTATTCATTATATGATTTATAATACTAATTAAGTTTGTTTTCACTTTGAATTTCAAATCTCAATCTCCCTATACTGCAAGTACCTTTGTACTAATTAACCATCCTTACCCCCATTAAAATATTTTTAAAAATTTTCATTTTTTAAAAAAGTTTTCAGTTGTGTACAAACAGAAATACTGCTACAAGGTTCAAAATTTAATGAGAGTAACAACATGCAAAGTATTTTAAATACATCTGAGTTTGAGATGGGTTTTCTGTTTTGGTAGGACAATGTGTGTCAACTTATTGGATCATGATCATTTTGATAAAAGTGTATTAGACAAGTCTGGGCTCATCTTAAACTGTAGTAATATACAATGACAAAGAAAAGAATACTCCAAGACTACAACAATAAGATTTAATTTAAGTGAACAACAGAGAGCGAATATTTGTAACACTGGTCATAACACTTTAAATTTAGAAAACAAAATCTTAAATTTTACACACTCAGCATTATGTGCCCTGGCAAAAATAACCTGAAATATTGATCAAATACATCGTTATATTCAAACTAGAAATAAAAATTAAAGAAAAGAGAAAGTTAATGCAAAATTTTCAAAATTTAAAAGTAAATGACTTTAGTCTTTATGCTCCACCAGTACAAGTGTTTCAATTATTTTCACTGCCTTGTAATTATTAATTTAATATTTAAGAAACCCAAGTCATAAGACATTCATGTGCATGTGAAAATAATCAATCTGCACTGATACAATGATTGTACAAACTGAGCACTGTACTTGATTATTACAACCCCCTTTGTTGAACCCTTAAACTACTGGTCCATCAAGTAATCAACTCTTAATATTTCTCAGCTTATATTCACTTTCTGCAGTAACATGTGCAACTTGAAATGTAAATTATGAGTCTAACACTGGTACTGTAATGTACAAACTAACCTACTGGTTCTATTATGTACTTGATTCATAAAATAATCCCCTGTTGTTGCCACACTGATATAATCGGCATTTAATTACATTTACATTTAATCGGAACTCATTGCTATAAAAGTTCTCACTCAACTTATTCACTTTTTGCAACGACTTTTTTCCATAAGAATTACTCCAGATGAAACCTAACATTGTATTTAAATGGGAGACATTGGACATTGTTGATTCCATTTCTATTGGGCCAATAGCCTATTAAAATTGAGAGTATGGCCCAAGGATTTTTAACGACTATTTTGATACTTATAAGGCCTATTGGATTGATATTATTCACATTAAACCATTGAACTGACCACATGGGTACACAATGAGGCTCATCAGCGACCACGGAAATAACTCTTTTTTTGGTATGTATAACTTAAAATCATGTCCCGCCACTTTTTATTCGTGATCCAAGTCTCAGCAGTGGCCATCGCAACACTAAACTGCCCAGCCAGGATATCTTCCTCGTCCTGCTGTTCAAAAATACATGCAGAAATACTCATTTTCTGCAGCTCACGCAAATGTGAGTCCAATAAACTCACAAGTGGGCAAACAAGAAGCACAATCGGCTGCCCTCGCAGTTGTGGGGTCGGCTGGTCATTTTGTCTGCTGTTTGCCGCAAAAGGGGCTGTAAGAAGCTGGAAAATTAGTGATTCCCACTTCTAGTTGGAAGCACCACAAACGTGTCTTTTATTTGAAGTGCTGCGATGAGAGGCGTTATATTTCGTTATATTGATGTTCAAATCAAAATATTTCTAAATCAAATCCTCCAAGCCAATCTGGTGCATATTTCCAATAGTCAGTCTATGAATACACACATATATAACAATCCCCACAGCGATAGAGCAATTAATGGTAGCCTAATCCTATTTGCCAATTACACACAATCAACACACAGAATAACACACAACTCGCCGGCACCCCTCCTACTTGTAGCAACGAAATGGCAGAAGCATGACGCCTTCCCAGCATGCAATGCGTGCTTCCCAGGCTATCGACCAATCACTGGCTGGGCGGTCTTTTTTGTGTAATTAGCTTAGTGAATTTCGACCAGGGATGGTCGAGAATGGTACTCTGCTGCAGGCCTTGGTGGGGGGACCAAGGCTGCTTCACAGACAAGCGTGGGCTTGGTCCTCATAAAAAGTACTGAGCCGTCTTTTTAAATACACTGCTCTTCATATGTCATGTACACAGGATATGGTGTAACAGACACCTACTGAATAGACAAGCAAAAGGTTTCTACAAACATGAGGACCTGGTGACCTCTTCACAGGATTAATGTCCCATACCCATGTTGCTACTGAATCCTTCGATGGCTCTGGGTAAGGAATATGTTGTTTAAGAGAAGGTCAAGTAAATATGTGGCATTCCACGGAAATAGCAATCTGCCGCCTTGCCTGGTACATACTGCCCTCTTCACTAGAAAATCAACGTTATCTGTATCATTTTGAAGTATAACACACTGTACCTCTGAGACGGAAAAGTATGAGCATGTTGATATTTTGTTTTACGTTTTTTGTTCTTATTTGTGAGAAATGTTTTTCTTTTGTTATCAATGTAACAGTAGTACATAATTTGTTTACCAGAAGTCAGTGGTGTGTCATGGCTGGTTTTGGTGAGGGTGTTGTAACCACCAGACACAGTAGAACAAATTTATACCATGTTTCCATGGCACAATGTCAGCACACATAGTACAGACATCTTAATGTGTGAATCCATTACTTGGCCAGGCAAAATAACTGGGTCTGCATCAATAACAAAATGCACATGTTCTTGGGGTTGATAAGATGCTTGCGGGTGAAAGGCACCCGATTCAAGAAAGCGTAGGTCAGACCTATTCGGGCATCTGCAAGACATGTGTAATGTGATTGGGATGAAAGGGGGATGTTGGATAAGTGCACCATTCAGAGTGGAGGAAACTCCCTGTTCCAAGCTCTTCTCTGGCTTTACTTGCAGGATGATGGATCAGCTGTGTGTGATAACCACTTATCCTACTGAAATGTTCGTAGTTTTAATACTGACAGAGTCATCCTTTTGAAAAAGTGCTCCTTTGGAGGTTTTGTTACTTTTCGGATGATGAAATGCTGATCTTTATCTATGCCAACTAGTTTTAATGTAACATGTTTACTTCCTTCTGGGCAAAAATTTAGAATGAAAAAGTGTCCCTCAGTCAGTACAAGTTTTATGAAATCAATCAGTCAATTGGCTGTTATATGTGGTCACTAATCGTGATGTTTGGATAACTGTTCACAGCCAAAACCTCACTGGATGTGCCTTTGCAGGTGAGCAGAGAATTTCACAGGTGACTGATTATAACCACTTTATTGTTTGTAAGTGTGTAGGTCAACTTTATGACAAAATGTTAAGGAATGACATTTAAGGTCGCGAGATACAAATCACCCGAAATTTCCGCGAAAAAATTGTTTTTTGATCTTTGTATGGGTGAATATCTCATGTATCTGTCATGTAAAAATCAAATTTCTGCCAAAATTGCACAACAGAGAGAAATGGGGTATTTTGTAGAGCTTCTTGCTGAGCGTTGACAGTCACGCCGACCATGTTTATTGTTGGTGTAAAGGAGAGAGGCTTGAGAAAGTGGTCACATGATCGGCGATGGCAACAGCTCGTTTTAAAATGGCCACCATTGTGTCCGCTCTATCTGATGATGCTGATGCATTAGCGCTGTGGCTCACACACATACGCACATACATCTATGCATTAGGTAGCTCTTGTTTCATGTACTTTGCTGTTTTCTTTATGCTATCTTGAGTTTTTCAAATTTAATCCCAAGTAAAGTGTTGAAGACAGGCCCTACAGTCAGCCGAGATCAATGCATCATGACTGCACGTCCTAATTCGACTTCAAAGGCATTGGCATTTCAGTGCTGTCTTTCATTACCGACGTGGCAGCGATTGTTTTCTCATCCAAAGAAACCTATAGTTCTAATCAGATTTAAGAATTCACCCACAAGTTTTCTTTATATTTGAATTCAACAAAAAGAAAAAAAAAAGAAAATATAAAAATGCAGCCTTTGTCTAAATTGTATCTGAAGTTCTTGCGAGCTCAGAACCTACACTTGTGACTTGGTCATTGCATTGGTGGTCTTATCTTAGTACTTTCGTCAGGAGTTGTATCACTAAACTAGCAAAGTCTTAAAATGCCTAAAGTTTAAAGGAAAAATCGGCGATGGGGCCAGCTGCAGATTCTACCACACAAGAAAAGATTCTGGTGAACAGAATGACTGAGCTTGGGTATGTACAATTCAGATATTATCGGAAGGTCCCACCCGGTAACCTGATCCCAAAACCTTATGTATTAGCCTGACGAATCGAGTGGCAGTTTTATCAAATATACATTGTAATTCGATATCGTTGTATTTGTTGTGGGTAAATGAATGTACAGCTTACTTCTTGAGAAAAAATATCCCATTTTATTTGATCCTTTGAAAGTACTATACATAGGTAGTAGGAGCCTACCTAATGAAGTGTTACCATGTTGAACAGTATACTTACACAGAGCCTAAGCATAGAGGCCTACAGTCCAATTGTATAGCAATTACTCTCAATCACTGAATAACAAGTTCATTTTTTTCTCTTTTAATATTCAAAAAGGTATGATGGTGTGGGTTTTGTCACAAGTCTGCAAATGGCAGTTTTGGCACAGAAGCATAGATGTAACATATGGCAGAAACGGATCCGATTTTTCCAGTGCTGTGCGTGGGCAAGGAAGCTGACGGTATGTTTTTGTTACAAACTTAGGCTACACATTTTTCTATGTTCACCATGGTGTAGAGCTATAGGCTTACAAAATTTACTCAGCCCCATGTCATGAAAAACGTGTAAATATCAGTGCACAGGAAAATATAAGACAAAGAAATCGGTATGGATGTGTCTCTTTTGTCTAATATCAAGAACTAGAGCAAGAGCACATTGTCATGCCCTAGTCTCAGCATGATGTTTATTCCCTCCATGGTCTCAGCAAAGTGTACCATTTTACATGCCAACATTACAACTTCTTTTTTTTTGCAGGAAAAGGAGATAGGACCAGAAGATTGCCAATTTATTTTTCGGTCAGAAGTTCTCAGTTACCTGCGAGCTTTGTTGCTTTACAAGTAAAGGGTGAATCCAGGGAATCAGCTTATCAAGTTTCCATGGAGGCCTTTTGCAGTCTTGTTAGTGTGCAGCTTGACCAGTGAGACAATGGGTTATGGCTTAACTAAAGGAAGTGAACTGTAGAGAATGTTACAGTGACTGAACCTACGTTTTATAATATGGTGTTACATGTAGATAGAAATACGCATCTTTTTCTAAATAGTTTTGCTGTATCAAGTTTCCACGCAAGTCTTTTCAGGGTTAGCAGTGTACAGCGTGAACAGTGACACAATGGAATATGGACTGTCCCAACTGTCGATAACATTATAGTGATCGTGTATATAAAAAAAAAATGCCCAAATTGTAATTATATTTGTTGCTTGGTAATAAACAATTTTTGTTATTATTCACTCGTGCGTGGTCGTCCATTATGAAAGTAATGAAGCATTGCGGAAATGAACAGACTCACTAGACAGCCGTAATGTTTATTTTCATAGAAAATGAATTATAAACTCCAGTTGATATAATGTTTTTGGGGGTGGGGTGGGGGAGGTGGCAATCTTTTCTTTAAAAATTTTAATGACATACAGACAGTAAGAAGCCCTCATATTTGAGATTCGTAGTAATTTATTACATGAAAAAGGATACTATTTAAACACGCATTTTTATTTTTACGACACAACGAGCAAGCTTGTGCATTTCTTATGTTTCGAAATGTATGTCACTTCATCAAATGTCATGTCAGATGAAAACTTGGCACAAAAAATTAAAAATATCGTAAATAAAATAAATTACAGATGCCTACAAAAGTTTGTGCTCTGTTCCTTTCCCCCAGCCACCAACCCTACCCCTCCTGACAGTAAAAAAACATAGGCACCAAGAAACTTAGAAGATTTTGGTCGGACTGTAAATGATGAAACAACAAATCCACTGGACATGAAACCACACTTTAATCAATAAAAACTGAAAAATATGTCATAAATTCATGATATGGACAGAGTAAAGCGATATATTCCTCGCATGTGTTCATATCAAATAAACATGTCTGATATCTCCTTATCACAGAATTGCAATTTTTTTTTTGCCTAGACCAATAGGCCTTAATCGATTCCGACTGAAAAACTGGAGTAAACATAACGAAGACGAGAGTCCATTCAATGTTCATTGCATAAATATTATTTTGGAAAAATTAATGGTAAACATATACATTTCACTGAAAATATCCATTATCTGTCACTGGTAAATCTTTTTGGCGGCGTATGCTGCATTTCGGCGGCAGACAGCGGCAGAGAGCGGTGGCCAGCGGCAGACAGCGTTAGCCAGCGGCACAGAGCGGCGGTCGGCGGCAGGCCCGCCAACCGCCGCTGTATGACGCCAACCACCGCTATCTGCCGCTGGCTAGCGCTCTGTCCTCACAACTGCATTATATTAAGTGTAAAATATGAATCCAAGTGAATAGGAAGGAAAGGTAACCATGTGTACCCATTCATTTATGGCTCATAACACTTCAGTTGCTTCATTCAGTCATATTAATCGGTTCATTCCCCTATATGCATGTACACATCAATAAACTTTGTTTTCATTTGCTCATGCCTGACAGTTAACTTCACATAAATATTGCATTTACATGTAGACATAAGAGGCAAACAATTCTGTTTTCACATATCATGCATTTATTCAGTATAAAGTGTATATACATCATGTGCAGGGAAAGATATATACATAGGTATTCAGAGGTACATTTGTGAAGGACCAGAGCTCAGATCCTGAAAGGTGAGTCACTAAAAAAAGGATAAAATATAAACAGTTATGAGTCTGTGTATTCAGCTTATTGCACAACCTCAGGTCCTTTATATGGCTACAACTGTCTATATTCCCAATTCTGCAAGTTAGTGAACAGGGGTGGGTAAACTTTTAAAAATTTGACCACAAAAAAAAGACACAAATGCCAAACTTGTGAGTTGTAGAACATTTTGGGAAAAAGTTACCATTTGGGACAAAGTTACTGCCGTCAGTATTTTTTTTTTTATATAACAGTACAGTAGTCCCTCCTTTGAAAGACCACTCTTGTGGGAGACCACCTCCTTTGAGAGACCACATTTGGCAGGCTTCTCTGTCGTACTTTTCATATTATTTATACCTCCTTTCAGAGACCACCTGCTTTATGTGACCACTTTTTGGGTTGCATTAGGGGCGGTCTCTCAAAGGAGGGATTACTGTAATGTCAACAGAGTGGACAGACAGAAAGGGATTACAATACCCTCCAGAGCTATATGTGATGGGGTAAAAGGCAAGAATAAATCACATAATCTCTATGCAAATATAATTACAGAGAAATCTTTCATGTCATGATAAGCTATATGCAGGATGAACTGTGAGAAGACAACTCTCACTGATTTGTATAACAGTGGTACCTGCTATAAAGATCAATCACAGCATGCCACAGTTTTGAATATAGCTTTAATATCCACTTGGAATCCATCCAACTGCCAGCATTGGACCTTGAGCAGGTTGTAAACTGCATTTACTTAATCTCATGCACCTAACATTATGTGCAAGACTTCAAGTTTAAAGGCCCTTGTACAGGGAGGATTTTCTACCAGGTAGAACAGGCTGCTGTTGTTACAACTGAATGAACTGAAGCAAGTCCAGAGTATACCCGTATTGTTTAAACTTCTGAGTTCACACCATGGCTGGCTACTGCATAGTTGGGACAGAACCATACAGCCCCCAAACTGTGGGCAGTAATTGGGTCACCCATCTACTGCATAATTAAGTGCCTGTCTGCATGTGAACATGACAGCTAGTAAATATTTGGGGTTTGACATGTATTAAGACAAATCAAGTTTGTGTTTATACTATATACTTTTGAGACTACTGTACTGTTATATACAAAAAAAAAAATACTGACGGCAGTAACTTTGTCCCAAAATGTTCTACAACTCACAAGTTTGGCATTTGTGTCTTTTTTTTTTTTTGGTCAAATTTATAAAAGTTTACCCACCCCTGTTCACTTACTTGCAGAATTGGGAATATAGACAGTTGTAGCCATAAAAAAGACCTGAGGTGGTGTAATAAGCTGAACATACAGACTCATAACTGTTTATATTTTATCCTTTTCTTAGTAACTCACCTCTCAGGATCTGAGCTCTGGTCCTTCACAAATGTACCTCTGAATACCTATGTATATATCTTTCCCTGCACATGATGTATATACACTTTATACTGAATAAATACATGATATGTGAAAACAGAATTGTTTGCCTCTTATGTCTACATGTAAATGCAATATTAATGTGAATGCAAGTTAGCTGTCAGGCATGAGCAAATGAAAATAAAATTTATTGATGTGTACATGCATATAGGTGAATGAACCGATTAATATGACTGAATGAAGCAACTGAAGTGTTATGAGCCATTAATGAATGGGTACACATGGTTTCCTTTCCTTCCTATTCACTTGGATTCATATTTTACACTTAATATAATGCAGTTGTGAGGACAGAGCGGTAGCAAGCGGTGGTTGGCGTCATACAGAGGCGAAAGGCTCTCTGCCGCCGAGCCCCAGAAGTCTCAATTGGGTTTCAGCAGCAGACAGCGGCGGTCGGCGGGCCTGCCGCCGACTGCCGCTCTCTGCCGCTGGCTTATGCTGTCTGCCGCCGAAATGCAGCATACGCCGCCAAAAGAAATTCACTAGTGTGTGTACATATGTTCCAACAATAAATAATATATATGTAATTCCAGCACCAGAGAAACTGTTCATACCATGCGTCTTGTAGGGTAAAGGTGATCACTCACTATGCTTTTTTGTTTTGTGTTTTTTCAAATGCCACAATTCTGAAACTGTTATCACAGAAATACATGACTAACTTCACAAATGCTCAGAGGTACCATTCAACTGCTCTAAATGTGAAAATTTTCCTCCATCATGGCACAACACATCCGTCCTTAGGGTGTCCCTTGCATAATTGTCCACATGATTTGCATTTGGGCTGAGCTCTTGTAATTTTTTTTGTCCTTTTCTTTTCCCATGAACGCGCCAGCCTGATAGCTGGTTCCCTCAACTTTTTTGAAAGCGACCAGTTGTGCTGTTCTTGTGGACCGCAACTCTTTCCGCTTTCTCGTGTTGTCAGGCATGTTCTTGTATCCAGCGTCCCGTATAGGCATCTCATCCAGTGTTCTGCGTGAAAAAATAGCTCACATTTTTTTCCCCTTTTGAATTCATAAAATCACAAAAACCGCTTGAATGCCAGTACATGTAGCAATCTTAATTTCTCAAACTGTCAACGTTTTACCTCAAAGGAAATTAGCTGATTTAGATATGCAACATAGCAGAGATTTGTAAGCCTAATCTATTTACTTTCAAATTTGACAGCTAATCAGTTTTCTTAAATATTGCATAGTGAAACTAACAAAATGAAGTTAGATATTTTGCTTTGCACGTATAATGGTAATGTATAGATCTGTGTTCTGTCAACGATCCAATTAAAAAATAGTAATCTAATTCTAAAAACATAGACCTCTTTCAGTGCTAAGTTCTAGATTGAGTAAACAGCTTTCTGTGGCGCGCTTTCCACCCAAAGAGCACCGAGAAAAGCTTTTGACCTGGACCATTCTTAGGTAATGATCCTCTGGAACTATATGAATGTTGGTTCTTGAATGAACTTTTTTTCCTTTGAAAAAATTGGAACCTAGTATCATTCGTAAAATTTAGAAGGGTCCGACTTTAGTCATAATTGGCACTGAATGGGTACATTTGAAAATATACTTACCGAAGAATAGTTTCTCCGTGAGGATTCAACTGCACATTTTGGTGTTGATATATACGTTTCAGTGTCTGGAGTCGACCAATGTTGAACCACAATATGTCAATGCCTAACTGTAAGATCTCTGGCGACTGATATTGCTCCTTTGGTATTAAGCTCAACACTACATGATGCAAGGCCTCATTTGCATTTTGGGTGACTGAACGCCCACAATGTTCAGTAAATTTGGGTCCGCCAGATCCTTGACAATGGGTCTTATATACTCCACACATGCTGCTGGTAATGGTTGCTCAGGGGGTTTGTAAGTTGTGTTCCCTGTTGCAATATCCGCTTGGTATTTGCACCAGCTCTGTGGACCTGTGGGGCAGTATGTATGGTTGTCCCCTTCTGAGTAATGGCAGAGCATGGCCCACGTTGCCCTGGACATTTCTTCTGGGTTCCCCGCATTGTTACGGAGAGCTTCTCCATAAAATGTTTGGAAAGCATTTATCCTGTTTTGGGTCAGTCGTCTAGACCCGTTCATTTCCTTGCCATCTGACAGTTTCTGGTCTGAAATGAAGATTGATTCAATGAGATCAAGCATGGATCGTCCATTGAAAAAAACTTTGTCGCTGTATAGGTACTTACATGTAACCAACATACATGTGTCTTGGACTCCCGGAAACCAAAAACAAACTCACAAACAGCAGTGATAAATCTCATTCTATCCATTCGAGCATTACACATGTATAGATTATGCGATGTTATAACAATCAACATTACACTGTCTTCAAATATTATGGTATTGTTGAGCATAGGACATTTGTATGGGTCTCTATATACCTACTTTTCATCTTTTCCACAAGCTGACGAAGGCGACAACCTATTCTTTTTTGCATATGTCCCACGCATTCCTCCTTTTCTATCTCGTAATTTCCATATGGCCAAGACTAAACCACTCGTCTGTAGGCACTAGAGTCGACGTCACCGATGTAAGGGTTATACCTTTTGGAAGACAAAAGACAATTGTCGGGGGGAACAACTCTATACATCAATAATGTAGCAGTTGTCCATTTGTGATTAAAAGCATAATGAAAAACTTCATTTTTACATTCAACGTGCAAAATTGTCGTTATCATGGATCACATCAGAGTCCACCTACTTAATATTATACTTGTCAATTGAACTATGGAACATTTCAATTGCCCCCTCAGCTTCCATAGCCACAACACTTCCTGTGTGATTGTTGAAGCACTCCTCTCCATGACTAGAAAACCTTGAATTGTGTCAAACAATGAAAGTGAAAATA
Organism: Hermodice carunculata; assembly: GCA_964020975.1. Classification (NCBI taxonomy): domain Eukaryota; kingdom Metazoa; phylum Annelida; class Polychaeta; order Eunicida; family Amphinomidae; genus Hermodice; species Hermodice carunculata. The sequence continues at coordinate 85,669,300 of OZ026623.1, read as the reverse complement.
GTCGTTCATTGAATAACTTTGTTTACTGCGCTTGGCAAGCTATACATGCTGCAGCATCGTCGCAATATGACTAAGGTGTAACAAAAACTATGCCATAACTGTGTCTTTATGATATTAGTAAAGATTATATATTCAGCTTGTCTCCCATCTCCTGATACTTATGTTCTATGTGAGTCGCACGGGCAGAACAAATAGAAAAAAAAACTACATGTACTTTCTAGCATGTAAATCTCCATGTAGGCCTACCTACTTGGTATAGGGCTGCTGATCAGAAAACATAGCTGAATGCCCATGTACTGATATTTTGTTTTTGCAAATATATAATATAAATTATTATTACTTTTATAAAAGTCCTTATAGGCTTCCCAGAAAATGGGGACACACCTCACATTAGTAAATAAATAAATGATCAGAAACAATAGAAACATAGGACCTACGATACTTCATACATTTATAAAAAAAATAAAATCACCACAAATTGGATTTTTTTTTACACGTACCAGTCTAATACTCTAGTGTGTCCTCCTTGTTTTTCCACTTGTCACAAGATCGGCACTGCTTTGTCATGAAATGACGATCCAGCACTTCGCCAGTGTCCACACTTATGATGGTTACGAACCCATGGTTACTTTGTTTCCGGCATGTGGTCCATGACCCGTCAATACTAATGGGAATGTCCATCAACATGTCTTGAAACTCCTCGTCTGTAAGCGACTCTGAATTGTCAGGAAAAATGTCATCTACCAGTTCTTGACTAATAGCTACTAATTGAGATGGTACTTTTTTGCCGCTGCGTGGTGCTGAATGTCCTATTCTCGCACCTTCGCGGAAGCGAGAACAGTCTAGTGGGGTCACTTTTCTAGAGCGCCATATTGTCCTCATAGGGTTAACACCGCGAAATAACAGTGGAAGTTTGAACTTGTTAATTTCTGTGAGTTATGCTTCGACACTGATATCAATATGCCAGTACATAACTGTAAGGTGCCTGGTTGTACTTCAGATACGAGAAAACATGGGAAATATGAGAAATACCCGTGGATGGAGGGTGTAACATTTTTGATAAATTTCCGTCCGCAAAGCAAGAGGCTAGTAAACACCGTACTTGGTTAAAAATGATCGGGCGCCAGGCAAATCTACCATATCTTTCTTGTTGTACTTCGACAACTGCAATCCTAGTTGTTTTAGGAAAGTTTCAACTCGGCAACTTTCATTTTGTCGAATCTTTCCTTGGAATTTTCTCGCAACACTACCGCCAAATCCATGTTTACATCAACGCACTTGACTCACTTCTGACTGCAGGGTTTCCTGTCGCGGTACAGTGTAGAGTTCGCTGTCACGGTAATGATTTCCTTGACCTATATTGCGCCGCATTTAGCGTGACCCCAGGCAGTTCATCGCTTGGCAACTGGCACATGCGCATAGACAAAAAACTACTATGCGATACCTGGTGTACCAATTCAGTACCATCTCAATTAGCAGCTATTCTGGTTCTCTTCGGTGTGAGAGCAGCACTACAAGTAAAATGAAATAATAATCAACATCTGGTTGCCAAATTGAGATACTTTCGACAAAGGTAAATTAAGCCAGCTTGCAGCCATGCATTTTGTCTCCAATAGGCCTAAAATCGTTTTACAGGGCAGGAGTAGGTGATCTAATCTTGGCGACAATAATATTTGGAATAAAGTTGTACAATAGTATTCATATATATTTGGTCCTGTTCAATCATTGACATGGGGGGGGGGGTGTGTGGAAATAAACTAATTGGAATATACATGTATAGGCGCATTTTGTGGTCATCCCAGGGAAGAGTCAGGGACAATGTAACACATCTGAAATATTATCAATATGCAACAAAACTTGGGATATTCCTATAAAGCAGCACAAAATGATCAGACAAAATAGAAAAACAGAAATAAGTGTGTGTGTGTGTGGGGGGGGGGGGGGGAGACACTGCCCATATTTTAGAGTGGGTAGGCTCCACTGCGGGTATGAAACTCATATTCAAAGGGAGCTGCATCAAGGAGAAAATAGGGGGTCTTTGGGAGCTGGCATTGACAAGAGTCCCGGGGTAGAAGTGCACATCTCAAAAGAGGAAAAGAGCCGTAATTTAGCTCGAGTACAATGTCTGAGAGTCTTTACTTACTGGTGATACTGGTCTTGCAGGATCTGATTTGTGGCATCACCCCACGTCTTGGTATGCATTCTGCATGCCTAGTCGGTGATCAGTGCCGGTAATCCCATGTAAGCGCTGAAGGTGGCGCAAGCCCGTCTTCCCCGACCCATGGCTCTTGTAGCTAAGACGGCTCAGTGATTGAAGTCCTTACACATGGATCCTGAAGTCTTGGGCGATGTATTGACCCATGTTGCATGGTCACAATGATCACACATGAATGCCATATCCACTGCCCATCCGCGGCGACTACGATCACCCTTAACTACGTGAAGTACACCTGTTTTGCACAATGAACAGGTCGTATTACCAATCAACTTCTTTATTTGCCCCATCTCAATAAGTCTATAGCCCACTGGCAGAGATGTCTTGTGTTCGATAGAGTCCGTGTTGTTTGAAAAGTACTCCTCGCCTGATTCTGTCCATTCCGAATTGTCAAGTTCAGTGCATATTTTCTCGCTCTCCGCCTCAAGCTCAGTATCATTCTCGCTTTCACTGGAATCTTCCAAGCTTGTTTCACGTTGCATATACTGCATTAGATTTGCGTTTGACAGGCTTAGCTTTCTGGATGAAGCACTGGTGCTGTGTGATGCACTATCGGATGTAGACACAGCGGTCTCATTGTCTTCGAAGGTTCCATCATCTTCAGACAAATGTGCAGGCCTGGGTAACTCTATTGATCCCTTGTTATTGCCCCAACGCCCTTGGTTGTACTATGAGCTTAGCCTTCGCCTTTTTGCAGGGTCCATCGACATTTTTGAATTTTTTTTCTCCCCATTGTGACTGCCAGTTTGTCTTGCACGTCTAATTTCCTTTTCATCCAATACTCAACTGCCATATGCTCACAGAATGTGCAATCATACAACACACTTGCCATGCTTTGAAGACAAAGCTTTTAAAACTACGGCAAGCAAGCTGTGATATCGATGCTATTGAAATGTCCCATGCTGTCGTCAAGCAGAGGCCACACAACCATGATTGGCATCTAGCGTCATCGCGATTAGCCAATCAAAATGAAGCGCAGCAAAGTAGCACGCTTGACAGGGAAACCATGTTCTGTGATCTGATCTAAAATGGCAAATAAATAACGCGATTAAGCTCTTCCGAGGTACACAACATGAGTGACAGTTATCATGTTACTTCAAACATACTCTGAATTCTTACTATGCAAAAATCCATGAGTGTTTGAGTAAAATTGCACAAGTTGTTGTTCTCAGGCCTGTTTCAAAGATGACAAGTGAACCTTTGATCGCCGTTTATGAACAAAGATGAAAGACCGTCTACTCGAACTCGCTAATTTTATTTCGCAAAAACTTACCGGCTGATTTTCTTGAATTAAACGGGGTTCGAAATGTAATTGGAGTTTAAAAGTATCCTTTTATTTTTCTCTGCGCATACTAGTTATGTCTGTGTGTGATTCACACACAGACATTTTCTTTCTTTCTCTTTCTCTCTCCCTCTCTCTTTCTTTCTTTCCGCCAGATTTTTGTGTTGTCTTAAACTCAAACACCGTGCAAGCTAGAAACCTCAAACTTTGCATGGCTACAGCACCTGCATTGAAGTTTTGCATATTATTCTGAATAGTCAAGATTTTGAAAATTATGCAAAATCGGGCAATTAAAAAAATTCAATTGTTCTGGCTTCCAAAGTATTCATCCGATTTTGATGATGTTGGACCCAAATTGTAGCTACTATACCACTGCACATTTTTGAAATTTACATGTGACCTCTAAAGGTCAAAGGTCAATGCCATTTTCCCATTTGAAATATTCATATAGCTATAACTCGGTCCATTATCATCCAATTTTGATCAAGTTGGACAAAAAATTGTAGCTACTGTAACACTGCACATTTTTGTAATTTACATGTGACCTCTAGAGGTCAAAGGTCAAGGTCATTTGCCATTTGAAATATTCATGTAGCTATAACTCGGTCAATTATCATCCAATTTTGATCATGTTGGACACAAATTGTAGCTACTGTAACACTGCATATTTTCATAATTTACATGTGACCTCTAGAGGTCAAAGCTCAAGGTCATTTGGACCTTTGAATATTCATCTAGCCATAACTTGGTCACTTTTACTCTAATTTTGATCATGTTTGGCTCAAATTATAGATATTGTAACATTGCACATTTTTGTGATTGACATGTCGCCTCTAAAGGTCAAAGGTGAAGGTCATTTGGACCCCTGAAATATTCATCCAGCCATAACTCGGTCAATTTTCATCCAATTTTAATCGTGTTGAGCTCAAATTGTATATATTGTAACACTGCACATTTTTGTAATGTATATGTGACCCCCAAAGGTCAAGGTCATTTTGTCGTTTTAAATTTTCATCTAGCCAGAACTCGGCCAATTATCATGCAATTTTGATCATGTTGGGCACAAATTGTAGCTACATATGGGCACTTGTCAATGTGAGCAGGCGGGATTTTGCTGATATTTTGGAAATAAAGAATACTTTTTTACAGGCAAATTTAATTTCTTCTGATATCCATATAGTTTTCATTTAAATTTGACCTCTAAAGGTCAAGGTCATTTTATCTTTTGAATGCTTCATCTAGCCATAATTTGGTCTCTTTCCATCCAATTTTATTCATGTTGCAACACTGCATATTTTTGAAATTGTGCAAATTTTTCACACAGACAGATTTGCTTTCAAGCAAATCTTTCTTTTCTAGTTGGTTTTTAATCTTGTATAGAATGTTACTGCACAATGCATGCAGCTGATTAAGTGATGCCGTCGTGTTTGAATGCCTGCACTAACGCAAATAAAATACATACAGCCAAGTAAAAGGACAGTTGTAAATTTTGATATATTACAATTAAAATGGCATACTTGTCACAAGTTTGCTGTATATATTAAAAAAGTTATTAGCCAGGAGCGCTGGGGTCTGAGATAAATGACATGCTCTTCATGGTTTGTTTATTCAACAATTACAATCAGTATTGTCTCGATTTTTCCCGACCTTTAGTTCAGAGCTAGGTAAATCCAAAAATGTATACTTTTACTATGTTCATGTGAACAGCTTAAACGTTACAGGGCCGTAAAGTTATCTATTCTAATTTGCACCATATTTGCATCTCGCTACATTAACTACCCTTCTTAATGGCCTGCGCAGATGTCAATTGGCAGCAATTAACGTCAGTAAATCTCTTTATCTTTGGTAGCAAATATCTCAGAAACAAATTTTGACATGACGTGGTGATTTTGAGAAAACCTCATTCAAAACAGGATAGATCAATATTTGTGGAATTACCCTCTATGTAAAGAGAAGAGTATAGCTTAGGGTCGCTTAGGGTCACTTGGGGTTTTTTGATTGGCAATATTTCAATTCTAACTGTTATTTTCTGAGCTCCAAAGTGAAAAAGCTATCAATGTTATATTGCTGACGCTTAAGAATTCAGTAACATAAAAACCATTCTTTTTAACGGACCCCCCCCCCCCCCAAAATGGTTACAAGTAACATTTCTTCTTTACGTGACCGTTGATTTCAAGGTTTTTGTGCTGGTTTCTTTGGCCAAAAGTTTGGCTGTGATGCTTTCTCAAATTGTAAATAGGATCCCTTGAATAAAATGCTCCTCACATTTTAGAAATTAATCTTTGACCATTTGTTGGTACATACAAAGAAACCATGCATATTGACAAAACTTAACATGTATACATCGATGGGCTTGTATACAGAGCCCAATGAACAGTGGCAAATTTTTGTTCCAATACATTATATGTACCCTAAGTAAGAGCAGGTACCTTAATCACTTGACATGAAGCATTTTAATTATGTGTATGTCTGGTGACTAATTGAATACCCCAAATGAATGGTGTACTCAAAGGTTGTATTGTCAATGCAAACATTATAATAATGTTCCACACAGTTTGTGGGCAATTAAATTTTTTACCTTTGTAAACCAAGAACACAAATAGTCCATAATTGAAAAGAACAGAAAACGTCAAATAAACGAACCGGGTCACAATTTTCATGCTGAGACGCCGTTTCATTCTCATCCTACTGGTTTCTGCTGCAGCAAATACAATACTGTAACCAAGAAACGTTGTAGCAGTTAAGAAACCAACCAATAGCACATAAACGACGGAAACCCTCTCTGAAAGCTCAAATTTTGCAGTCATAACAAAAGGAAGACACATTTTGGAGGCGGGCATAAGTACATCAAGCTGTTTGTTCCTTTTCAGATGAAAAATCATTATGCAAACTGTGGAACAAAGCACCAAAATGAAAATACATTCAGCACTCACTGCATGCATAGTAGTGATTTTTTTTACTGAAAAAACAATCAAAATATTTACTGCAGAGAATACTGCTAACAGTGAGTGGTTGAATATGCTTATTATGTGACAAAGAAATACAATGGAAGATATCGTGATACATGTTATTGAACCACGCCAATCGATATCATTCGTGATGTAATCAGTGCCAAAGTAGAGATCAAGTCCCTGTACCATGAAAAGGTAAAGTCCCCAGATTATATTACAAAAAGCAATAATAATTTTACAAAAAATATCTACTCTCATCTTTGAGAGATTTCTATTGCAGAAGATGACTAGAGCATTTGATAAAATACAAGGAAATAAAAAAATCCATAAGAGTACACTAAAGATTGGAAGTAAAATTCTTTTGCAAGACAATAAATCTGGTGGGGCCGGTTTGCAATGAACGGGCTCATGAATGAAACAACATACTTGGTAGAAATCACTAACCAATGCTGTTAGATGTTGAAGTATGGTTTTGAAAGGTGCATGTTTTGTTATGTAATTACCTTGGACATATACTTCCTTCAAGGCAACTTGCCTGAACAAACATTTATGGAGATTTCTCAAATTATTGTATGACAGATTAATTTTTTGCAGTGAGCTAAGTCCGTCAAATACACCACATGCAAGAAACGAAATAACCTGATTGTCCAGACTCAGCCCTTTTAATGACACCATGCCTACAAAAGAAAGAGGACAAACGGTTTTTATCCTGTTGCCTGTGAATGTTATCAATTTTAGGAATTTAAGATCAAAAAATGTCAGGCTCTGTATTTTTGCAAGTAAATTATACGACAAATTTAATACTCTTAAGGCACTGAACGATCGGAACGATCGCATGTATAGTGTCAAAAGTTTATTATTGGAAATATCCAGGCAATACATATAAATATATGGTTGTTTTGATTGGTGCCACGCATGCAGGTTATTCTTTATGTATACCAATGATCGCACATGTGGCCCAGTAAGTGGCCATTTTTTTACTTTCATATTAATACACACAATCGAATTTCCACGGCAGGTACAAAATTCGGCACAGGCCTTGGCGTCACATAACTCTTCATCCTCGTTTGATTGCTTGCAATGGACATGACCATTGCACAAATCTGAATGATGCAAGCATTCACCATTTGAACATCGAAAATGGAATGGACAAATGAACTGTTCACACAGTATTTCATCTGCTCCATCAACACAGTCAAATTTACCATCACACAATAATCCAATACGTAAGCAATATGCCTGGGGGCATTTATACATTCCTGAGCATTCAAATGCCTCACAATACGACAAGTGCCCCGCCTGGGAACAATAGAGTAAATGTCCTTCGTGATCTAGTTCATATATGCATGCACGTGATCGAGGATAACATAAATGATCACTTAATTCATCACAAACTGCCCAGTTTGGATTATTACAAGTTGTTACTGTTGCGTTGAACTCCCAAACTATCCTGGGGTTTGCAGCTTTATGCTTTGGTAGATTAAAAAACCACGGCCAGACATCACTTCTATTTTTTGTCACCACATATGCCCTGTAATAGGGGCCAATGGCAGCACAATCAGTTTCGTCAGACCCGTCTCTGCAATCCATGTGCACATTGCAAACTTTCGAGTATGAAATGCAACCTCCAACAGAACACTGGAAATACAAATAACTACATGAACAGTTTGAGACATGACAGCTGTGAAAACATAGATCCATATTGTCGGTGTTACTGCCTCGACTAGTACATGCTAATTCACAATGTGCCTCATCTGTATTATCTTCACATGTGGCAATGCCATCACATACATGGTGTTGTAAGATGCACTCCTTATTTGAACATTGAAAGTAGCTGATGCCACAAGTGTACCGTGGTGTAAAGATCTGACGTGAACAAAATACACCATGTGGTGAGATTCCGCTCACATTACAATGTAATTGGCTGGATATATGCAAGAGAGGTCCATTGCTTCTACACACTTTATAAAAAAAAAACCTTGGCTGTATTAGCTTAAGATACCCAATTTCTTTGAATGTGCTCATCTTAAATGTGTAACACATGGAAGAATTTTTGGACGTTGACTTTATCCAAAAAGATGTGCTGCTCTTATGCAATTTCCAAAGGTCTAAACGTTGTAGGAATGCCATTATAAATTTGCCACATATTTTCTTGTTTAAGCCTTCAAGAATGTCCTCAATATCAACATGTTTTATATGATAATTTATATTTGCTGTAATATTCCTTAATATATAAATATCAGTAATTGCAAGACTGAGAATTGTGGATTGATAGTATGTGCAAATGTCATCTGCAAGGGACACTTTGTCTAAAGCTTGTGAAGTGAGATAAGGAAGGAGGCATAATCTTCCAATTTTAAACCACCCTGGAAGACATGCATATCGGCTAGAAATGTCGCGTACAAAACTCTGTCTTCGATCATGCCAAGCCTCACATATAACTAAACTGAACTGGTATTGCTGGTAACATGATATGGTGACCCAGTGAGTGGCCTGCCATGGATAAATCATAACCATGCCGGTACACATTCGGTTTTGAGACCACGCTGGTTGATTTCCCTTTAATACGTTTCTTACAGGCAATAAATATGTTCTATTAATATGGTGAGGTAGAGCTACAAGTTTTTCACTGTATTCTGGCCTTTTCCAATTGGTGTATGTCAGGGGATCTTGCGTTATCCATTGTGGTTGAGAATCCTGCAAGAAAATAATTGAATGATAAATCTTGATCACATTCCTTATTGTGAATGGAAATGCTTCTATTTTTGTCTGATGTGGATATATTATACAGTGCAGCAATTCTGTAAGGTATCATTGATTTATGATAAGTTATTGCATTTATGGTTCATACTGTATTTTATGCTAAGCATCTGTTCGTAATGTATGTTTGCATTTCTCATCGTTCCCTCCAATTTTTCCTTCCGAAATACACATTTTAGCGAATCATTACCGCAGCATCATTGTCTTTTTCATTACTTAATAATTTAGTCAGTGATTCTTCTGGTACAATTTGTGTAATTGTACACTTAGATCTTATCAAACTCATTTTTCTAAAACCATCAATACATTTCACAAGATAAAACCAATAATATACATGCCAATATGTCAGTTTGACCTCCTAAGGTCACAAAAAGTCAAAGTATGCAACAACTAAGAGAATCTTTATACAAACTTTATCATGGATATGAAACAGTAATATGAGCTTCGGATTAACAAAAAAATAAGATGTAAAACAGTGGGTCAGTTTGGCCCGTCAAGGTCACTCGTGTGTCAATTAACAAAAGATCCACCATGTCGTTGTTCCTGGTGATATAATAAAACGTAGCTTCTGTGCAGAACGATAGAGTGTTTTACATATCCGAAGAGAAAAGTTACTAATCACCAAAGGTGATTACTTCGGAAAAACGTTTTCTCCGAGGATGTTTAATAAACATTATTCGTCCTTACAGATGTTACTATCCTCCTTTATTTCCATGTACCCCGCAATTAGTTGCGGGAAGTCGCAAAAATACTAGGGAAGACATATAGCTTTCTCCACAACTCAACCTGTCAGGTGTGCGACACAGTAGCACGTATGAATGTCTAATCCTACTTTACAGGTCTTCAGTCTTTAGCAACGTAGTAAACGAACTAGTAAATTTACGTTGCAGCAACATTCTAATAAATTCCGACAGATTCATATTAATAAAAAAAAGGAAGTGAGATATATCTTACAGATTGTCGTGTCATAATGGCTAACAAACAATGAACAAAAACTAGTTTATGGATCGAAGATGAAACATATGAGGGATACAGTGAAGTAGTACGTACTCATGCCTGATAAAATAATTTTAATTGTATCTAAACATGGGAGGTACGTAAAACGCATGAGCACAAGGTGATAATGGTAAATTAAAGTTGGAATAATAGCTAAGGGTTATAATAAAGCTAAACACCATCACTGTCACATTTACCGAGTCAGAAATACTCTATGCATATTGCTTGTAAGAGGATTTAAAATTATCACACATTATTCAGCTTTACAAGTTAGTGAAAGTCGACCAAGGAACATATATGTATAAAAACACAATGCATTCTATGCGACGCCTTATACAAACTCTGCATTTAATTGCTAGTAAAGGTATATATTAGCACTTGCTGGCATATGTTATAAAGGTTAAATGCCCCATGGTTTCTATTACTATTCATTACTCACAGTATTTGTGTAAACATGCAAAATATTTGGTTACACAACAATCTTCAACAATTAAAAACAAAGGATGTTAAGGTAGCGGCCATATTTCGACCGCGCGTTTAGAACTAGCGATTTTAACCCCTTATAACTTTTTCGTTTTTGCCATTTCACCCAGAAAACTATACCTTAATTTAATGGTACAGATGTCTAGATTTGAAAGAACCATGTTTTGTATAAATGTGACGACTTTTGACGGTGTGTTGAGTAATTTTCCAAGAGGGTATCAGATCGCACGTTTTGCAGCGCCTGTTCCAAAAATATTCGACAATTCAGTCTAAAAACTATGCAGGATGAAAGTACTGACCAATACGCAGAAACCGTTCCTACTTTTCATGAAATGAATGAGTATTGAAAATCTTGTTGAATTCTGTCATCGCCATCTTTAAGTCTTACAGTTCTGTCACTTTAAGCGCTTCAAAAGTCTGGAAAATCCCAGATACAGTTCCTAGCTTAGGTATTTTCTTTCCAAAATCTGTTCATTTCGAAAGGATAAACTTACTGCTTTTTTAAAAATGTTGTTTACAAAATTGATTGAACTTGCAAAAATTGCTTTCTGAGTAAATCGCAATGAAAGGTAGAATGGCCCGTTTTCGTACATGATTGTCTATAGCGGGAATACGGTAAATGTTCTCTCCGGCTCAACTTTGTAGTACACATGGTACACATGCAAAACTCACATTTGATGTATTGCTCGTAAAACGTATTGATGTTTTCTCGGTTAAAAAGCTTGTTTTAAAACTCAAAGAATCCAAAGGCAGATACGCCGTTGGTTTTACCTGGCTGGTATCCCATGCGGTTGGCTGACTTCAAACAGGAATTGTTCGTGGATTAATCACGTGACCTGATGTGTGATAACCTTGACCCTAACAACCAGTGTTTAAATATGGCGGCTGTAAGTGAAGACCACGTGCATTTCAAACCTTTGTTTTATGGAGAAGTTCGTTCGATCCTTCTCCGTCATACTGAACCAGAGACAAAAGGACAAAAGTTATAAATAAAATAGCGATCAGAATGGGCACTCTTATCATAATTTTGGGCCTATGGTATGTTAGCACATCCCTGATATACTGCTTGTACATGAGCGTACATGTAGATCCAATCATGCTACATGTACCAAACAAACAAACAAAAAGGTGTAAATATTCTGAACCTTGGTGACACACCTAAGACCTTCCTCCTCTTCATTTTTCTAATCATGACAAAATTTTGCAGTATCCGATTTTTCATGTAAAATCAGTAGTTAAGTTAACAAAATGTGGAAGGGATCGGCTGAGAAAATATCAGTTGGCCAATCTCTCCAATGCTAATTTTTCAGGGTAGGGGGGCTTATATGCCTTGGTTTGACCAGAGACATGTTTAAGCTCGATGGGTGGGTGGGGGTGTTGTTTGTTTGTTTTTTTTTGTTGTAATTTTATAGCTAAGCACTTCAACACAGCATTGTCAATATTGATAAATGTCAGCCTAATAGCCAGCAAATGCAAGACTTTGGATACGTCTGATTTTGGTAAATTATACGTTCTTATTGCTCACTCAACACCCCCCCCCCCCCTAAACCTACCTTTTATTTGGGTTAATTAAAATGTCCAAGCAAAAAATAATAATTTAAATGGTTGGTCGGCATCTATAGGCTTAAAGCATGATGATAATATTCAGTTATTTATATACTTGAAAAGGAAACAAAGAATAAAGCTTTACCAAGTTGTGTTACACTCAATACCCCCCTAAACCTACGTTTTATTTTGGTTAATTAAAATGTCCAAGCAATAAATGATAAATTAAATGGTTGGTCGGCATCTACAGGCTTAAAGCATGATGATAATATTCAGTCATTTATATACTTGAAAAGGACACAAAGAATATAGCTTTACCAAATTGTGTTATCTGGTTTGCAATCTCTCTCTGCGTTACTGTTACACTCTCGGCAATCTGATGCTGGCGTCGTCCTGCTTTTGATTCTCTCTTAAAGTTTGCTTTTGGCATAATTCTTTTCTACTTGACTCTCTAAGTCTGAAAGCAGTGACTAGGGACTATACGGTTTCTGTGAGACGACTAAGAAAGTAAGGTTACTGCCCGCACTGTTTTATTACACTGTCTGATTGATGAAAGTATCAGGGGCCGGTAATCCACCTATGAGGTTGCTGCTGAGCGTAGACTCGTATTATTGCTGAACACACAGACCCCACCCCAGTGAAAAGTTTCAAAGAAATATCTTACAAATGTCAGGAACCCATTAGTTTCAACATAATTTGCGACAAGTGTCCATTGTAAGGTTTAGACCACCACTGCAATGTTTTTTGTGGAATGTAGTCAACACTCGAACCACGCAGACAACGAAGTGCCGCCTGAGATGAAAGGATATGTCATTACAGGAACTTGCATGCAGCATTGCATTTACTGAAATTCACCGATCACCAACTGTGTTTACTCATCACGTAACAAACTGATAAGAACATCAGCAAGCTTTTATTATTTTAATACTCGTATTATTATTATTATTATTATTATTATTATTATTATTATTATTATTATTATTATTATTATTATTATTATTATTATTGCATGATGAATTTTCGGTCAATGCTTCATTCGGCTGCCTTTGCTGTAATCTTCCGTGCCCCTCGATTGAGCCGCCTTGTTGACAAAGGGCAATCGTCAAAATGGGTCATCAAGAGTTATTTGATTTCAATCATAGACCATACGATAAACAAAAAGAACAGAGAATTTCTCCGATCAATATAGGAAGGGTAGAAGTAACATCTTTTCGTCTTCATATCATGTGGCAGTGTCAATTCACTCAAGCGATGCCCCATTGTCTCATTAGTGACACTCGACCCCATTGCCGCGTTGTCAGGGCCATAGGCGGCGGCCGAGTGCTATCTAAACTTGGCGATTAATTAACATAATTCAACAAACAGACCAAGCACGTGTAATTGACAGCCCAAACTTGGTGATGTTTTTCTTCATTTCTCTCATATAAATATTTACTTTTTTAAAGTCATTTTTGGTGAGCACAAAGTTTAGATAATGGACTTCATGAAAATGGAAAAAAAGTCATTTTATGATGAGTCACCATATTGCCGATGTAGTCGAAATGTGGCTGCTACCTAAACCAAAACGAGTGATGAAAAACACACAGTAAAACTGAAAGTTCAACCATTTCAATTAAAGCACCCTTTTGCATCCTGTTTCAATGCTTGGATATATTTGCAACATACAGAGGATGGATTTTACGCCTTTCCCAGATACAACGTAAACGTAAGCGGGCTGCATCCAAAGAAAGCATGCCTGGTAATTTAAGACTGTGAATGCACATGACGAGTGAATAATAAGTGTATAAATGAGTTTAGACACAGACAGTGGCACAGTGTGTGGATTGCTTATGACATTTTTGCTCCTGTTTTCATAAGACAGAACTGTACTGGAGTCAGTTTGTTCAGAACCACTTCCCAGTCATCTTTACCTTACTCCGCACTCCAAATTCTTTACTCACTAGAAGGCAACCTGTCACTGGCCAACCATTATAAATAAAGAACCACTATTGTAAAAATTGCACTGTACAATTATGACGTGGGCTGCATTATCCCAAATACATCAGATGGTCTTCGGCGGAAAACTACTCAGAACATGTTTTTTTTTCTCGAATATGTGACACTTTTGCTCCTGTTTTCATAAAAGACAGAATTGTACTGGAGTCGTTTTGTCCAGAGCCACTTCCTAGTCATCTTTACCTCACTCTGCAGTCCAAACTCTTCACCCTCTGTAAGGTAACCTGTCACTGCCCAACCATTATAAATAAACAAGCACTATTGTACAAATTGCACCCATTGCTCTGTACAATTTTGACCCGGGCTGCATCATCCCAAATACATCAAAGGGTCTTCGGCGGAAAACTACTCAGAATATGTTTCGCAGCCTGTACACGTCCTTCTGAGAAGGGCCTCATTGCCTTAGATTAATATTAGGCAACGACAACCTACATAATAATGAATATATACGAACTTGTCAAATGATGAATGAGCTAAATAAGTGAAGCTTTACTTATATTATATGTAGCACTTTAATGTGAATGAAGAATACATGTCAAACCAAAGATAATCACTAAGTTTGTAAGTACAACTGCCGACAAGAATAGTTTCAATTACCCTTGACCTAGTATGTACCCTTTCTAGCTCACCTTAGTTCAACCAAAGAAGTCACCAAAGCTGGAATTATATTTACTCACCATAGCATACCAGCATGGTCCAGTTGAATTCTTCGAGTCTTCATGAATTTAGCTACAAGAAACCCATTGGTGACAAGTACTCTGTCCCTGAAGTTTTGCCATTATTTCTTACTTCCTAGTGTATTCGGAACGAAATCAGCTGCTTCAGTAGCTATGTATGGCTGACCTACAGATCAATTTCTCAAAGCATGTGCATTTTTAAAAAATCTCTACCCAATGGAGGAAAGTGTAAAATTTCGTCATAACTGAAAGGGCAATGGACCAGCTTAAGGGGTGTTAGCGAGGTAGAGGGCATTAGAAAGGAGGCTCATCCTCCTCCTGCGTGAGGGACCTCTGACAAAATTACAGCTGGAAAGGTGGATTCTAAGACAATGTATCTACAATTATGAACATAATGTATTGCACCACATGCCATGTTACACGCCCTTATTCTCACTGCTTCGTAAGGTTTTCGTCCACCCCCCCCCCCAAAAAAAAACCCCGAACACTTTTCTCATCATGTAAAAGGAAAGTAAATAACTGGTAAATGACTATAAACAAAATGTCTATAATGCATTATATGTGATTAGTATTTGATTAAATACAGGTGTTCTGCACTCCCAATGATATACGTTTCACACGCTTTTATACATGGCTCCTGCCTTTGACAATGTTACTATCCCATTGCTTTTTCGTCTGCATATTATGGCCGTAACGTCCATGTATATATATCAACCGAGGGTTAAAAGAAAAGAGAATAATAATAATAACGGTAATTCATGCGGCCACAAGATCTACACATTGTCTCTATGCAACCAGGTCCGACATGTGTGTAAAGCATGAAATCCCTGTCTTCATAATGGTATGCAGTGTGAGTACTGCTTATCTTTGCCGACATTTGATGGGGTTTAGTAAACGTTTTGCTAAATTCCTGACTTACGCATGGAGAGAGAGAAAGAGAGAGAGAGAGAGAGAGAGAGAGAGAGAGAGAGAGAGAGAGAGAGAGAGAGAGAGAGAGAGAGAGAGAGAGAGATCCCACAATTTTGCCAATTTCTTAATACATTGCAGGATTCTGAAAGATTCATTTTGTGTATATCATATCCTGTAAACACCTCATAATATGATATACCATGAACCTACGTTTCACAACGCGATGCAACAGACCAAAAACATCATTACCACAACTTCCAAATCGACAGAGGAAAATGTATCGGTATCTTGTATTGGGTACATGAAGAAAAGAATAGATATTTTATGCCTTCCATATTTGTAAATATCAAATAATCTTGGCATGTACTGATACAGTTGGCGCACCAGTATAACTGTGTAAATTACTTTGTATTATGCATCCGTTACTCTAATTGTGTACCATATGTACAAATACACACACACATATATATATATATATATATATATATATATATATATATATATATGTGTGTGTGTGTGTGTGTGTGTGTGTGTGTGTGTGTGTGTGTGTATCCTTTATCTTGCTGGTTGCCTTGTACAATTCACAGTTCCATACACATTGAGAATAACAGAAAGCATCAAGAAGAAGGAAACTAGTTGACTACAATATACATAACTATGACTATTATGAACACAGAATTTCCGGTGTATGTGGCCAGTTAAACGGTCCAAGAAATGTACCAGACAGGTTGGTAACTAAAACGCACAGTAAAAGTGATGTATCCATGTCTTTTTCTTCAGTATATGAAATTATACATTAGTATGCATAGACAAAGAAAGCTAGTAATGTCACTAGGACGGTACAGTTTCGAAATAACTTTAATAAAAAACATGAAAAAAGTAAACACTAAAGCCTGTCATGGCCACCTTTAATCATTATTGCCATTCCTAAATTATAATCATTTTTACGGTGAACAACTACATATTTCGTCCTGCTATTAGTGTGTGAACTATCGTATGTACCGGTCACCTTTGTACAGCTGGTACTGACAATGGAGTTTTCTGTCATTTATCTGGACAAAGTCACCTTCATGTTTAGCCTTTGTCACAGCGGCAAATCCCCTTTTTCTATTACTATCTCCTGTGTGACATACAATTTCCCTATCTTCTTCTTTGTCATGTACAGAGTTCCTTCTTCTGACGATTCATTGTTTTCATCTGTCTCGTTCTCATTTTTGCTTTTCTCTTCCCTGTGCACTGTCCCACGTGCTTTGCTGTCAGCAGGCTCTGGATATATCAGACACAATTATATATATATATATAAATATATATATATATATATATTATATATATATATATATATATATTATATATATATATATATATATATATATGTATATATATATATATATATATGTATATATATATATATATATATATATATATATATATATATATATATATATATATATATATATATTCCCTGCGGTTGAATCTATATATGACGCACTTTTATATGCACAGAGTATATTTAAATGTCCTGATCCATGAAAACGTTGGCCATCATTCTTTCCCGTATTGCATTTTTGTTTATCCCTACACTTTACAGCTGGCACAAGTGCTACCCACCGCTAACGAACTGTACATAACCAGGCTGACAATGTTTGTGAAACAAATGTGCAATCTCTTAAACATGTAGCATACCCCCTACAAAATTATTACAACCACACTGAATATAACCAAGATGACTGAAAAAACAGTCCCAACCTCTTGTATTTTTTTCTTTTTATAAAAAGTTTCTAAAACTGCAAACCAACTGCTTCAAATTGCACAGAAGCACATCTGCAAATGTCTCACCCATAACATGTTCACGAGGTGGCGCTGCAATCAGTTTGCTTTTCCAGTTTTGATGTGCTACGTATATTCTTCTGAAACTTGGCAAAATGTAGCCTGTCGATGGGTCAAACCAAATTTGGGTACTTATCGCTGAATACATACATTCTCATTGATAACAAGATTTGGGGAATAACAGAGATTTCAAACACTCGCACTTTTGACCTTTTCTCCAAACTAAGAGATCAGATTCTCATCAAACTTGGCGAAAATTTAACATGATTGGTTATCTTTCGAATTTGTTCAAATGTCCACATTGTAGTGTTTTTTTTTTGTTTTTTTTTTCTTTTTAAATATGACTTTTTTGTTTATTTCTTTAAGTTATTTTTTGGCAAAATCTTAAAAAAAATCTCCGAAGCCGGGAAGTTAATTGCTTTGAAATTGCATAGGGACTGAAAACCCCGTAGACCTTGGTTTGTTCATCAATTGGCGTTGCAATTTGTATCTATTTTTTACAACAAATTTCTGCGTCTTTGTTTCTATTTTTGACATCTTCAAAACCGGGACTTAGATTCCACTGAAACTCGGTGGCACTATAGCTGTGGTAGGGTCAAACTTAACTGATGTTTCACATATCTCAATTAGAACATATTCTTTTAATTTAGGTACTAATTGGTTAATGCATACATTCTCAATGAATAAAATGTAAGTAAATGGGGACTGCACTGCAAAGTCACATTTTTGGCCTCTTCTCCTAAACCATTGGCCCGATTCACTTCACACTTAGTGCAAATATACCTTGCTTGGGTGTTGACTGATTTTGTTCGCAATTCAGGGTTACGCTGCAGGGATTTAAAAAAAATTATTTATGAATTTTCTCTAATTTTTAATAACCCACAAAAGATACTCCCCCAAAATGCCAACGCTGAATGTTTGAAATGGGATGGGAACATTACTGGGGACCTCAAGGCCTAGAGATTCAACACTTACCTGAACATCAAAGCGAAAGTACATCAGTAAACTAACCTATCTCCTAAAAGCTAAAATAATCGGCCCTTAACGATCGCAACTCAAGCGCCGTCATGAAGAGCTTACTATTATGTCACATAACAGAACTTATATATAATAATTCCAAGGCATTCAACATTTGATCGCATGAAACACCCTTATGACTGAGATGCTGTTATTCTTTCGTCTCAAGGCCGTTTACTTACCAGTAAAACAGGCCTAGATCACATCCATGATGCCCAAGTGTGAGATCCTACATCGTTGTGTGAGTTAAGAATTTGGGCGATGAATCTTTCTTGAGGCTGGTTGTGACACGTAACCGGAACTGCTGCTGGCATGATGCGACTTTGTGGGCAACATTTGGGTATATTAGCGTCCATTTCGTGTATTTTAACAGTGTATATGGTCAACAACCCCCTAGTAGAAGTTGAAATGATATCTCTATCTATAATAGTTTTGACGATATTAAAGTTCTGAAATTTCAAATGCTGCTAATAAGCATAATTTAAACGGCTACAACTTTTGTTTTAAATTCATTAGATGAGCACAGGTCAAGAACCCCATAGTAGAAGTTGGAATGGCATCTCTAACTGTTATACTTTTGAAGATATTCAAGATTTAAAATTTCAAATGCCCCTAATTTGCACAATTTTAAACATCTTCATGCCTCTGTATAAAACCGTCAAACTCCTTGTATGGAGGTACAATCATGCCAAGTTTGCAGTTTCTATGTATAATAATGTAGGAGAAAAATTTTGGACAAATTTGCTGGTAAAGAAGAAAGAAGAAAGAAAGAAAGAAAGAACTCTAGGAAAAACATAAAAGTGTGTGTTAATACACAAACTTTAAATAGCAAAACTACATCCCAAGTCATAAATAGTGTAAATGACAAAAACCATAAGGCACCATTGGGTGGACAATTAAATAAATAGTAGACGCACCCAAAAGGGTGCAAAGCCCATATTACCAGCATAATGATCGTGTGATATGGTTTTCTAATCTGTTTTATACCATGCCTCCACAAATATCACATAGGGGTATTTCAATGTAATTGGTACCTTACTGCTCTAGATCATACTAAATAAACCATACATCTGCTATGACTACATTAATGAATGAACTGTCTCGAGTCCAACGTAGCAAGCCCCTTCTGTTGTGATCACCAATTCAAATTGGATGTGCTGCGTGTATATGGGTCATACAGTTGCTTTACTGTATTCTTTAGATGCAGGGATATATATATATATATATATATCTTTACTGTGGAACGTAACCCCACACATTCATGGATATTTGTCAATATTCGACAATTTGAGCGTATCAGCACTAAAGCCTGGTACCTTGCAATTGTACACAGGTTATATATATATATATATATATATATATATATATATATATATATATATATATATATATATATATATATATATATATATATATATATATATATATATATATATATATATATATATATATAGATAGATAGATAGATAGTTCGAAAGTTAAGTATACTAACGTTCCCGATTCATATGTTGTGTTGCACTGGAGAATTCAGCCTGTTCAAGAAAAAGGTGACATACGTGTGTCCATGCATATGCATCGTCAATCGTACGGCGTTCTGTAGCATAACGTGCTTTGAATGTTGCTGGTCATTTATCGATTCCATGTTTGTTTATAGACATCCTCTATAAATTTGTATAACTAATAAGGTAGCAAGTCAAGGATGCAAATGATCTCTAGAAAATTATGTGTTGTGGGCCTCCCTGCCTGATATGATCATGTGCCCTGGTTTCCATGTAATAGGGGAAGTGCATTGCTGGTCTTCAAAGGGTCATGTGGAAGTGGTGCTACGTACGCTTTTCGTTCAGTATGAACACCCTTTTAGAGCCCACACTAGGCCAATTTGGGGGGGGGGGGGGGGTGTTAGGATAGATGGCCAACGGTTCGCCGCTTACTGTGAGCAAATGCTCCATGTTTCCTTTTTAAATATCTACAATGCTATTTAAGATAGATGTATATTCGTCATGGAAATTGATAGTTTGAATCCAATAGTAAAAATTTAGCCTCCTGCCCCCCCCCCCCCCCATGTTTTATAAACTCCAATCCAGAGATGCGCAGGATAAAGGGAGTTTTCCTTTTCGTGACAAGTCCAATTACTATGTGGAGCTGCCCAGCTCCACGTAAAATTAACGGTATTAAACATTTTGAGGTTTTTTTCCGGTTCATTGGAATATTCCATGTGAACAGTTAGATGCGTTTTCATGCAAGATAGAATTCCCTGGTCCCTATTCCAACAGTGACAACGGGCAAACCTGGTCCAACGTTTTTCGTTTTTGGGCCAGGTTTGCCGCGAGTACGCAAAAGCAGGGGGTGCAGGCCAGGAAATTTTTATTTTATATATATATATATATATATATATATATATATATATATATATATATATATATATATATATATATATATATGTGTGTGTGTGTGTGTGTGTGTGTGTGTATTTAATACATAGAGAAACTTAACAAACATAAATCTGTAATGTACCGTTTGAACACTATGAAGTCCAATATTCTAAGAGCAAAGTCCTATTCCGTACCATTCACTGCAAAAAACTCACAATTCTAAATCATTATAGCAAGTTAATTTGTGAAAGGAACATATCATATTCATAAAACTTGAAATTTTGAAGAAAGTTTTTGCCATTACTAGCCATTATAAAATCGAGTCATCAGCGGGGAACCAACACAAGACTTGTTTCGGTGCCATTAATCCCCGGACAAGTCATTTTTGCTAACTGGCTTCACCATATTTGCATTTTCAATGCGAACATCCGGAGCTGATGTGTTTCGGAATAAAGCGAATATAAGGCTCCTTTTTGAATAGGCCTACTTAAAAATGTAGCCCACATCACATACGTATAATAAAAGTACTTTCATAAAGAATAAGTCGACACTTAATATTCATGGTTAGGCCTACCAAAATTGAATCATAAAATCAATAAACCCCACACTTACCTACAACTCTTGGTCTTAGACTAGGGAGTTTGGGTGATTTTTATGATTCTGTGTTTAAATGACATTTAAATGGAAGTCTTGGTTCCCATAATTTTTCAGATTGACCAAAGCATTCCAGAGTTATGGGCATTCAAAGTTAAAAAGATTTTGGTAAAATTTTTAGGACAACGGCCTACAAACTTTAATGTTGGTTTCGATGAGGGGTCACTGGGTGCAAATGTCCCCACTTTTGACTTTTTCTTTTAATTAAAAAAATATTCAAGTGAATGGCATTAAAAATCTGCTGTACTTTTTGACCTTAATTTGGCACAATTGTTGTTCATTAAGAGCACATTCATATTCCAGGTCATATTATACAAAAGGTGAAGTATAAGCATAACTAGCTTTGTTTGCAAAAATAGCATTTTGGGGGATTATCCATTCAAAATCATCCGGGATGAGGACATTTTTCAAAATTTTGCTTCAGATTTTGGGTAATGTCCACTGGGATAATTATCTGAGTAACTGAGGGTGCACTAGAATATCATTATGCTAACTAACATAAATTTGAATAATGTATTCAAAATGGAGATCTATTTTGCGGAAATTTCCGAACAGAAAGTCGTCTCCTCCGATTTCAAACTTTACTCTCGTGAGTTTATCTGCCATTTTGCATTCCTAAGATACAGGGCAACTCATTTATGCTCTGGGGAAAAAGGTAATTAATTCATAAGCAGGTATGCATATAATTAACATAAATTAAAAGAATCAGTCAGCTGACTATGCCCAGCAAGCAGTAACATAAGCCAGTGACTAGTACAGGTATTTTAATTTTAGATTATTTGCATATTTTAACTAACTAAAATCGGTTGAGAGCAATTAACCCACATGCACAAACATATCCATATCATTTCATATGATAAACATAAATTATAGCTAAAATTCTACATCCATACTTCACATTGCATATCTACAGACCCGGTTTCATTTCATAACAATGCCGTACACATTAGTCCGGATTTACAGATTCTTTCATGAGCAAAAACAAGTACAAGGGTAGTTTATTGTTTTATGGAAAGGAATTGTTATGGACAAATATGCATATATTATTGTCATAAACATTCAACATGCAATCTTTGAAGCTTGTACGAGCTGACGTAGAGGGCGGGTCTTTCAATCTTATCTGCACAGTTTAATGTATAGCTACAATAAGGCATATATTGCATGTATTATTCAAACACACTGTAAATACCAGGTAAACACTTTTGAAGCACAGAATGTTTTTCCCAGCTGAAACTGTGAATGACAAGAAATGAAGTACTTTCAATAATAGGTACAATAGAGGTTACTAGATACAAGTAAATCTGCGTTATCCAGCACATGTTCATTTCAGGTTTAATTTTTGTCATTCAGCTGCAAAAATATCCTCTGGTGAAGTTTGGTGGAAAGAAACAAATGATGTAAATTTGGATTCAAATGTTTATTTACACAAAATACAAGGAAAATTGGCATTTTTGCACAGCTCTGCATTCCTATATGTTTGCCATACTTTATGTTTGTACACGCACACACGATACCACTGATAAAATGTATACAAATGTTACTTAAACTACTAACTTGACATAAAATAAATGTATATAAATTTTGCCAATAATGGTGATGGTAATACTTGAAGCCAGCGGGTGCATGTCTCAAATTTTGTAACGCATTTGTATGCGTTGCAAAGTTTGTTTGAGTGACAGTTTACATGTAGTGCAGGATTGAAAAGTCTATCCACAAAATATCCCTTTGGGTGAATCTTTTCCAGATAAAATAATATGTGTTGTGTTGTTTAACTTTAAAGTCACTGAGTCATGTATGACATCCTTAAAGTCTGGGACCCATCTCCTGACCCATACACACATGTAGCTTATTATCCTTCACACAAAGGCCTGGGATGAAAAATAGCTCTTAACATATAACCACATGTTTTAACTACATGTGCATTAACTTTCAAGAAGTTAGTAGCAAATGTGAATAAATGTTTGTTTTGTTCTTGATGTGACATGTTGTTTGTATAATGAAGTAATAGTTTTAACATTGATAGTTAGTTATCACTCATGCCAGATAGCCTCAGCAGCTGAGACCTGGCATATCTCCCAACACATGGGCCGTTTTATACTACAAACCATGGAATCTAGGGATGAGAAGTTCACAATTGATTGTGTAGGTAACAAAAACAATTTTTAGGCCTATGTTTAGAATATCAGTGTTTCTGATACCAAGCTACATGATTGGAAAAGGGCTAAAATTCAGGTGTTCTTTTCATTATGAAGTACAAATTTTGACATAGCTAATCGATTATGTTATAGGTTTATAAGCATACACATAAAACAAAAGGGACTGACAAAAAGAAGCTGTTGGATAATAGGCCTGCCTATATTAGCATATGTGTTCATATGTATATACATACATCTTATGTAAATATACTTCTTAAAAGCGTGAATTGCCTTTTTTCCAAACGTTGAAGATAAAGGAATGTAAATCAAATTTCAATTGTTTCCTTAACATTGTTTATATTTAAAAGCGGTGAGAATACCTCTCGCCATGATTGTGCAGGAAAAAAATAACAGGAGGTGGCTGGTTTAAAACCAGAAACTGAATTTTTTTTGTTTTCCTTGCAATCATGGCACCATCTTTTGAAACCTGTGTTAAAAAAAGCCACAAAGTGAAATTGAGCATTTAATAAGCGTTATTTTGATGAGTTATTCAATCTCCTTTAGTTATATCCAACAACATTCAAAATATTACATTTTTGTTTGTTATAATCAATCAAAAATTTTCGTTTCAAAGTATGAATATGCAATTTTTGCAGTGCCTGTTCAATCATTCACTAAAAGGGACCTGTTACAATTTTGTGAGCCATGTATACACTCATTTATCTCGTCTTTTTTTTTGTCACATGTACATGTTTGCCGTCAGAAAATCTTCGGAGACAAAATTTTACCCTTTTTACCCTCTAGCAGAAACCCTTATTCAACAATGCGCGTTTTCATGCCTTGTTTACAGGTGGTTCTGTGATGGAACTAGTGTAACAAACATTATTGTAACACGTTGGCTATCATCAATGCTGGGCCGCAGGCTCAGCCGCCGAGGCTACAGAGGCTCTGAACACCCCAATTTCCTGGGTGGTGATCACCATTTATTTCAATATTTGGTCACATTTGTGGCCTTGTTCGATTTTACTTTTGCGGCTTACTTTGGATTTGTTTAATTATGGCAAAACAATAATTTACTTATTCTGTGGCGTATAAGTGACTGCTACGTCTGCAGATCAGGCATACATAGGCTACAGTGATGTATGTCAATGTTGTGCTTGACAGCGGCACACGCTCGCTGCAGCAGCTCCAACCATAAATAACAAAAAGTGCCCGGATGTACACAACTGTTGTCAACTCGCGGTAAACAAGTAGTTTTCATTCTCAAGTCTGGGGGCGTGTCACACTAATGGCCACAAAAACACTTAAGTTTAGTAGGGCGAGTTGAGGTAAAGTGGGACACTTTTGGGAAAATTACCTGGCTTTGTGATATACATGAGTTCAATAAAACATCTTGCTGACGTTAATGTCCACCAACTGTTATTCTATCTGGTGCATGAAAAATAAATTATTAACATCTTATATATTTGTTGAAATTTCAAAAATAAAATCTTAAATCTAGTGTCCCACTTTATATTACATTTTATATAAAGAGGGACATTTGTTCAGTCAAAGTGGGACACATGACCCTTTTTTCAGTAAAGATTGGACGTTTTGTTGAGGTTTGAAGTGCAAAGTGTACCAAAACATAGATAAGACTACTATCTTCAGTTCATCAAATTATGAACAGCATTCAGTATCACATGAAAGGGTAATACACAACTAACTTAAGTCATGCAAAGGCTTTATAAAGTATATTCCATACAAAGTGGGACATTAAAGTTGTTTTCCAGCATGAAAAATTGAAAGCTACGCAACTAGCCTGTATAATCAGTTTTATTTGAAATCTTATCAATACTTTCAACTTTACATGCTAAATATGTTCACATGAATCGATGTAGACATACAACTAGTGAACACTAACTGACAGCCCTTCAAAGAGGACGATTGAATTGCCACTTACATGCACACGTGTAACACATGCATGCAAGCTTACAAAACCACCTAATATTAAACATGTTATGTAAACTGCGAAACGTACACACAGAAAACCTTGACATATCATGTTGAACAAATTGTTAAACATGATTTTTTTCCTGTTATGCAAAGCTAATGTTCAGTAACTTGATGAAAAAGTACTTTTAAAAAGTGAGTAAAGTGCACATAGATTTTGTGAAAATTAACCAGTAGTTAACACAAAGTTGACTTGCACAATCTAGGTATGATTATAACAGTGGTGAACTTTTGATAGGAATCACCGTCTGAATAATAATAGATTACTCTGAATAATATTATCATTCAGAGTGATCCCTCTCAAAAGTTGACCACTATACCTCAAAAATGAGGATATTTGGTTTCACTAGAAAGTATATATGTGCAATACACACATTGGCTGATTCAATATATGTAATTTTGTAAAGTGGCATTAACAGCAGCTATTACATGTAAAGTAAAGGTCATCCAGTATTCCATCTGTTTCAGCACACGATTCGTGATACCAATTTTTACATGTTTTACATTCCAGCCAGTCATCAAAGCGCTTTGGATCAGTAGGATCACACCATTTGAAACCGCAGCCAGTGCACACACTCACTGCTGTTAATGATGTATTGCGATTAGTTGATGTTTGTGAAGCATTTGTAGATTTCGTGGCTTTAGCCCCTTTTTTACATTGCTTTTCTTTCACAAAATCTATATGCACTTTACTTGTAAGGACATTAGCTGGCAGCTTCTTGCGTTTTCTGGTACTTCGTTCACGTTTGGGAATTGGGCATAATGATTTCCAGGTAACAGATGACGTGCCTTTGCCTGTAGTGTCAGCATCGCCATCAGTAGGTTCTTGCACCTCAAGGGGACATACATTGGCCGTTAACGTTGACGGCTCTGGGTCTGGAACCCCTCCTGGGCGTATATTGCTCATTGACGTAGCCAGCTGTGTGTCTGGGACATCTGCTTGGTGTACAGAGCCTGTTGGTTGTGGGTCGGGGACCTCTGTAGGGTCTACATTGCCTATTGACACTGATGGGCCTGGGACCTCTGCAAGGCTGGCATCATTTGCAAGGCTTTGCTCATTTTCAAGATTTACTGGAACAGTGTCGCTGCCGCTGCTGCCTGGCTCTGCTCTTTCTGTAGTAAGACTAGGTGCAAAGGCTTCCTGTGGTATTACTTGGCTATCCACAGGGAACATCCCAGAGGCACGGAAACCAGACTGGGCTATAGCAACTTGTGTTGCGCCTTTCCAGGCAGGAGTAAAAAGATGAAAAAAATCAGCTTTTCCTGGTCGACGTCCTGATGTTATACGCATAAATTCGAAGCCACCAGTATTCCAGCGAGCTTTTAAGCTTTTGAAAAAGCACTTGTCTGCTGGCTGTAAGTAGTGTGTTGTGTGGCTTGGGAAACAGCACACTTCCACATTGTTGGCCTTCATGAGTTCCAAGAACTCTAAGTTATATACATGGGACCCATGTCCATCTAATAACAGTACATGTGGCAAATCCAGATTACCTGTGGCTTTAGGTATGTTGGTTACAAATGCTTGTGACCATTCAAAGAATAATTCTGAATTTATCCACCCATTTTCAGAAGCTCTGATAAGGGTTCCGATGGGGGAACCTACACTCCATTCTGCCTTGACTCTTTTTGCTTTGAAGATAACCATGGGTGGCATGTAGTTACCGACAGCATTAAAACATGCAAGAATAGTTGTGGTTTGACCCTTTTCACCCGGTTGGATTTGGTAGCATGGCAGACCTTTCACGCCTAACACTTTTCCACTCTCAAAATAATCCTGTAGCCCGCTTTCATCCACATTCCATATATGCGATGGAACTTCCTTGATACCCAGTTTTGTAAGCAGACTTTCATAGATTTGAAACCAATCTTGCACCACTTCCTTGTTTAGGCCAGCAGCACGGGCAAGCGATAGTGGTTCCGGTTTCCGTAGTCTTATTTCGGGATGTCGCCGCATAAATCCTTTAAACCAGTAGTACCCTGCCATGTGTTTTGAACTGTTGAAGCCAGTAATATTGTTATTCTGTGCATACTGGTAGGCAAGCGACTGAACATTTTGTCGCCTTAGGGGAAACCCTCTCACAGCCAAAATCTTGATTAGATCTGCCAATTCTGCCTCCTGAACATAGGTGAATGTTGTTTTTTTCCCGAGCTGGTACTTATGACCCCTCACTAGTCCCTTGACTCTTTTCTGCAGGGTGCTCTTTGGAACACACCAGGCTCTGGCAATGTGTCTGAGGCCTAACTTTCCTTCTTTGAATTCTTCTATTGCACCTTTCATGCGGTCGTCGGACCATCTGTTCAACTTTCTGCCTTTAACAGATGGCATACCGCCCTAAAAAGTGAGAAAAACTGTGTTTAGGGTCTAATAAGTAGCTCAATTATATATATGATACCCCAATCCAACCCTTAATTATAATTTTATCATTACTTTATTTTTATTTTATTTTTTCAACCAACGTAATTTTAATGTGTGGTTAGAATTATAGTTTTTCATATATTTAAATCGTTCAAATTATAGGCCTAATATGTGTCCCGCTTTACCTGAAATAGCCTGTCCCACTTTATATGACAATTTTCGAGTAGGGTGGGACACACAAAATCACGTGACATGTGCAAGTAGCGCCCCCACACTGGAAATGATAAGCATGAAAAATGAAACTTTATCATTGAATAAAAACGTTTACACAAAGAGAACTCTTAACCTGTTTATAAATTTTGAACCAGGATCTTAGCAAAAAATTACCTGCTTTACTATGTCACTCTCTAAAAGGCTTACCTTGCTTCGAGTAGTTGTTTTTGACGAGTGCTATAACACTGGCAGCAGACGACGCTGGAGAACTTTTGCGAAAAGGGAAAAATATAGCAACCGACAATTCATGTACATATTGGTTTGTGAGTAGGGAGCGGTTATTTAAACGACTGGAGTTGAATCTACGTTTAAGCCCCACTTTACCTGATGTCCCACTTTATCTACACTTACCCTAAATAAGGGACAGACTTTTGTTTTCCCAAGTGATACAAGTTGATAAACAACAATTCTATACAAATGCCGATTTTCTGAAGTTTTCAATTAATTCGCAAGATGCGTTGTTTTGGGCCTATCTATTTGTATCACCCACCAAAAATTTCCAGGCACTACCCAGCAGACTATTATGTAGCTATGGAAATCCTACCTGACGTCACGGCTTCTATAAATGGCACAACAGATGCTATGACACCACTTCCAGTTGTCCGAAAGCCTGGTCCAAAATGGCATCCCTTGCTGAATGCATCGACCCTGTGCCGCTTCGGGGCTTGTAACGTTAAAAATTCTGCACGCATTGCATTCACACGTTCACATATTAAAAATACCGGGTTAGATGTTTTTCTATCAACATGTCGATTTTGATGTCAATTGGACAGATAGTTTTTACAATCCAAGCGACGAAAGTAGGTGAGGGGCTGTTGGAATGAGGGAACACGCGAATGTCAACAGATTTAGTCATGTGACTGAACTACTTAGATAAGAACAGACCTGACTAGGCCTACCTGATGGAGTGATTAGATAAAATAAATCCAGTACTTCAACATTAAGTAAAACGTGAATGTGACGATGTGACATAGAAGAGTCACGCAATTAATTGCGTCACACCTAAAAACTGGTCAGATCAACGTTGTTGTGTTTCAGTAACAAAAACAGCCCTGCTTATCACTAAACGCTGTATTTCACAGCCAATGCAATCCCCATTCATGGCTAGATCTGTATAAATATTTCACCAATTACATGACATTTAATAAAAATATTTTGTAAAATCAAGGTTTAAAAAGCCAAATGAATTTAATAAACGGGTCTTCAATGGGAAACCTTTAACTGCAGTTTCTGTTATTAGGCGTGTTAACTCAGTCTCAAATTGTCTGACATGCATTACGAAGTGGGGATGGGGTTTGGGAGAGGTGAGGATGGGATGGGGGGTACTGTACCTGTTGATGCAAATATTCATGTAATTTTTTTCTTTATTATTTTAATTAAACACCTTACCAATTATATATGAAACGAAACACATGAGCAGTCCTATGTAGAGATCTAAGTTCCTAAGTCAAGCTAAAAAAATTTAAATAAAATGAAATTCACATGTCTGTATGTGAGGAATGACGTAGATATGTACTCATTGCAGCATTAATCTGTGCTACCAAATATATGATCAGGCATACGACTTAGCTAATCGGTTATTAAAAAGTCATATACACGCCGCGCAAATAATCACTTGATAGGATATATTTGTTCGACATTGAAGTAGCGGAATTCAAAATGAATATTTACACATTTGCAAGTAGCTTCAAAATTTAACTGTGCATTTATGAATGCATCGAAGAACACTTGGTGCAGTATTATTACTTCCGATTGATATATAATATTTAATAAAATTTGCAAACAATGTTTACATAATGGAAGTAATGGTTGGGCAACCAAATGACCACTCGAAGTGAGGAAAATGATTTGGATTCAACAAAACTATCTTCAGTGATGCTCTAGAGGGTACATTGAATATGTCGATAATGATATTGCAGAGAGCTATAGCATCAGTGCCTGCCGTCAGTGTTGTTTTTCAAGTAAAATCGAATTGGTCAAATCTATGTGACAGACAAAGTATAGGGTAGATGGGCTCAAGATGAACAGGCTTAGGGTTTAAATCCTTTTTGTGGAAATGTATGCAAACAAAATTATTCAATAAATACCACAGAAGATCTTCATGTAAATCAATTTTAATAAAAAAACATATTCATCACATCAAACACGAATATACTATGCATGCATTGCAGCAAACTTCATGTGAATTTTTGTTCATCTTGAGCCCACATCGGCCCAAGATGAACAGACACATTAAACAGTCTCTTAACGTGAGAAATTATGTTCATTCTTTTGTTAAACGTTATTAAACTACTCTTCAACACTAACTTAAGATAACTAGGTCCTGTTAAATGGGACTTATGTAAAGTAAATGCTTATTGGTCATCGCATTCAATACGTGTGAAGAAAGCTGGAGCTTTCTCCGGAAGGCCTTGACAACTGTTGTGATACCAGAGGTCACAATCTTGACATTGTATCCATGCATCCCCAGTGTCATCTTGGGAATAGAGGATACCACATGTAGCACAGGGAGTTTCAGCTTCACATCTATCCCTTTCTCAAGTGTCAGCTTGAGTACATTGTTTAGCCTGCTTTCCCTCATTCTTTTTAGGCCTACCTGTTTTAGAACCCGTGTTTTTAGTCTTTAGCTTTTTTTTTCAGCTTCAACTAGGGTACTAAAGTTACTGTCACTGGTAAGTTCACATGGTGGATTTGTAGACCCTTTTCTCTTCGTTGATGCACTGGTACCAACTGACAGTGGCTTCAATTTAAGGAAGCTGTTTGAAGTGGTATCCACACTACCAGAACTGGCGACTGTTGAACTTGAAGGATTAGCACTGGAAGTGCTGGCAACAGGATTAGCACTGGAAGTGCTAGCAACAGGATTAGCACCGGAAGTGCTGGCAACAACTGGATCAGGTGCAACAGGCTGCAAGTTCCTTGCAGTAGCAGCAGGCTCGGGGGTGGTTTGTTCCTCAGAAAATAGTTTTATATTCATCACAAATTCAAGTGCTCAGTTGGAATTTTGGCCATTGAAGACTGTAGGCATGCATAATTAATGTAAACTCAATTGGGCAAGGTCATTTTGGCGTTTTTTAATTAGGATAATAGATTAAAGAAAGTAATATGGATATTTGAGATAGTTTCAAACCATTTTTGTTCAAAGATCTGAAACTACATATCTAAACATTATCGTATAATAGGGCCTAATGCCTTTAATATTAACATATAAGGCCTATGTGTATATATATATATATATATATATATATATGCCTCCGCTAGCCTACCTTGTAGATATCATGATGCTTATTAAATAGACTATATGATGTAAAGCTTTGGAAGGCCTGCCCATGGTTTATTTATGTACATGGCCCGGGCTATTGATAACGCTTCCGTATCTTTTAAGGACAATTCTGGATGTCTCAAAAACCCTTCTAACCAATATAGCAGCTAGCTGACTTCTCTTTAGTCCATGGATGCCTTATGGAACTAGTTTGTGCATATTCGTATGCTAGCTCCATGACATTGGTCCGGCTGAGGCCAAAACCCCTGGCACTCATGAGTATCAGATATTCTGCTAAGTCCCGTTCACATCTGTCGTTAAATATTCTTTGCGTTTTTCTTCCCAAACTTTTTGACTCTGGCCTCTGAACTAAGCCTTTAATATGTCGACGCAGGGTAGGGATTGGTAACCGTTACTGCTGAGCTGTTGTTGAGACTTTCACCTGGTTCTCTCGCACCACACGCATGGCTTGCAGAAGACCGGCTGTGGACCATCCGCTCCTCGAACTTGTTTGTTGGTACTACAAGGACGGCATTCTGGTGACAGTACCTCCATGAAATAAACACTGTTGTAAGCGGTAGGCAACAACAGCCATAGGAAAGGTTGTGTATTATGCAGGGGCCCAAGATGAACATTTCATTCCTTGCTATTTAATGGTTGAATATTTATTCAAAAGTCAAAGATGTAGCTTTGAAATAATAAAGACGGGTATTTCCTATAGGTTTAGTTTACAAAAATTTGCAAAACATTGAAACAGAAGTCATGTTTCTGTGTCACACCCTATCTTTACATGTGGAGATTTTGATGTCTATGCCATGGTTTGCTAGGATACCTTCTATTACATTGAGAACTTGTTATGCCTATTTAGGAAACCTGACAGCTACTTAGTTTTGGTATTACCTAAAGACAAGTCCATCGTGGACACTTTCAATATTGATAATTTATTTTAGTATCTGAAAGTTAGTTTGCATGAAGCATAGTTGAAACTGGTGTATCCATCCTTATTGTAAAAAGACGAATGCAAATGGGCCCAAGATGAACATTCTTATTTGTGTGATTTTAATCGGCATAAACGTGAGTAAATTGAAGGAAGCGTCTAAAAATCCCTATCTTAAATTGAATAGACCTTTAATTTTATTAAAAGTTGAGAAGAAACAGTGATTTGTTTAACATTTGGTGTAGGATAAAGATCTCGGCCATAAACCTATCGAATCGCACTTTTATAAATCACTTGTAGAAAAGCAATTTATGGATCGATGAGTTACTTAACTCAAACAGGTTTAAGTGGATTTGTTGGAAACACATGGATTTATATTTGACAACTGATGTAATGTAAATATAATGGCATAGAGACATTCAATACCTTAATCCTGTGACCACAAATGAGCAGTAAAAGCAGGTTATCCAAATGTTCATCTTGAGCCCACTGTTTTGACGTTGACTTGGATTTAAAATCGCCCACAAAGATGCATGAAACAAAACTAACGTGCGATTTCGATTTATACCATGTGGTAAGTATAAATTCGACTACACCAAGTTTTGGAGGGAACATGACCTTTTGTTGGTGAAACCGTTAACTAGTCATTGAAACACCGGAATGAGGTATGTCTTCTAAGCTCATTTGCTTAAGAAGGCCTACTTACGTGACAGAATCAGGCCCCCGATTGCTGTCCTGCAAAAGATGGTACCGCCGTGCAGTGGAGCGTGGCGTCAGGTGACGCTTCTTGATATGCTGAGTCTAAACAGAGACGCAACACATGCCACCCCGTGGTCAATATGAAAAATAAAGGGAATTTACGTCACACTGTTCAACTTGAGCCCCTGTTCATCTTGAGCCCATCTACCCTACGCTTACTGAGTTGGATGAATCACATCACCGTCGAAGAGACACCTTTCCTCGTTTCACAACAACCACCAATAGGAGTTCAGTTTTTGTCTAGGTAAGATTTTACCATTCATATGCCCGTGTTTTTTATGAGAGTAGTTAGGGACTGAATGTACGTTTTGAACCAAAAAGCCCAATCTAGGATTGCAACATGATGTGTGCGCTTTGTCAAGGCTGTGACGATGTGACCCATCAAAGAAAGAACAGCTTGTCTACTAAAATATGATGTTTCTTTGTGCACATTTTGTAAGTATGTACATCGATATTTTGGAAAGTGTCTCTCTGAGGCAACAGGCATTTTATGGTAAATAGGTGGTTTTACTTGTTATTCTTGAGACGTCAAATTGCATTCACAGCTGTATATATGTCTATAATCTTTGATCCAGTGACTTTCAAGACACAGCGAGGTCTTCTTTAAAGAAGCATGTGAATTATATAAAAAGCTTCCCTTAAGAATGTTATTGACTTCTATACTAACCATCAAAAATCCTTATGACATTAAGCATTGTAAGTGCATTGAATTATACTAATGAAAATATCATGGAACAAGGAAGTCTTTTAATACGCATTTTTCTCACAAACATTGTACCAGGTTGCATGGTGGGTTTTGGCTGGAGATTTTTTAACATCGCTATGTTTGTTGTGACCTATAATGAGCCAAACGTGAGAGCTACGTGCATAACAGCTCACATAAATGACGTGATAAGAAGGAATTGGTCTGAGCCCTAGAGTGACACCTACTGCTTGGACAATGAAGTTAAGATGCAAACAAACAGCCAATGTATGCATGCTGAAAACTCCCTGCCTATGACATGAGCTACTGTTCTTTGTTGGAAGAATACTGACGGTAATCTTACACACTGCGACTGATTAATTTGTAGCACAAAATATGCAAACGTAGATGATGTCCCGCACATTGATGTACAGATTAAGTAAACAATATATATTTCAAAGAAGGTGCACCCAATTTTGTTTAATAAAGAGTTTTCCCGTAAAGAGCATGCACAAACAAATAAATTTAAAACGGTGCCCATAAATTAGCTGACGATGTAAATAGATGTCCACTGCCCTCACGTTTTATGACAAAATCAAAACTTTCAATAAATGATGATGATGATGATGATGATGATGATGATGATGATGATGATGATGATGATGGAATGTCCCTACTGAGAGCACCTTGGGGACGGAAAATGTGGTTATAAAAGGCGGTGGTCTTAATTGCAGATTCTTCCATATTAGTGTCTCTAACACATTCGCACAACGTTAACATTGAAATTGATATTTAAGGCAAATCGGTATACCCTGTTCCGTCTGAGACCAATAAAGATAACAGAGAAGTAATTGTCACATAAGTGCAAATTCACAATTGTAAATATTTCAGCTTTTGCATTTATCACTAGTAAATGTCTGCCACTATTTTTACATAATATGTATGCATTATTCCAACTCCAACTGTGCTGTATCACAGGGATCTTTATTAGGAAGGCACGTGGATGACACCACTTATTAACATCCACACTGTAGCTATCTCGAGCCATTATAATACCACTATTTTTAGAACATATGTGTCTCGCTCTCGACTTATATAATGTCAGATTAAGGTTGCAATCCAAGCGGAGTATTGATATCTTTCTCTCCACGGTAATTGCTAATTTCGATATTTCCTGCAAAAATTTGAAGTCATACAGAAAAAAGGGAAATTTGAACTGAATCATATCCATGCAGCACCAGGACCACCTGTTCTGAAAGTTAAGTGGTTTCTTTATATCGTGCGTATATGCTAATTGTAATTTGTAGGTGCATTTATAAGTTTGATCGATCTGAAGATATTTAACCTGTACATGGTATGGTACATGTGAATGGCCTAAATGGTTAATAGCTTTCGATATTTGAATAACCAGGTGAAATATATTACGCATTGTAATCTTTATACAGTTTATAAATCCCCAAGTAGTGTAAAGTAAATAGACACCTGTGCCAGAATGAGAATCACATGCAAGTTGCGAGACTGTGACAGAAAATTCTGTATATGACGTAGGTCTGTGTATTATAAAGCCATATGTATGCGTGAAAATTAGCTGAGAAAAAACCCTTATTATATGACGCTTTTGTCGAATTACAATTAAGGGATCAGTGGGTGGTATCATACTTATCGAGATTTTATTATTGTAATTGACTTCATTTATTTTTATAATTATGCTGTTTTGCTTTCCTGGTGTTTTTTCGAAATTTAATTGGGCTGAAGCAACAAAACATTTAGTTCTCTTTTTCAGTGAAACTTCTATAGAAGACTTTTTATTTATGATTCTCGTTGTAAAACCTGAACCACTTCCTGGCATTGAAAGCGATGAAAAGATTCCTGGATAACCCCTACATTGTGTATTCCTTAATGTAAAGCTAATTTGAAGATCATATTCCACCTCATATGAGTGGTAGAATATTGTAAGAAGTTTCCCAGAGGACACATGGACTAAAGTTTGAGAAAGATTTAATATAGACGGGAACCTATCACAAATAGGACCAATTCTTGTTGCAGTGTACATATTATCACCATCCAGGAAAACAATTCCTCCATGCATACATCGCCCAATTGTAGGCCCTGTCCAGCGAAGATTATTTAGTTTAAAAGAAACACGATCCTTCATAAGGGATTTCACCAGGATAATAGAACATTTGTGTGCCTTTATCTTTTCATTATCAATTACATAATTTATGTTGTACTCCATAACTGATCCTAGTGAGCACGTTTCGAACACACACCTTGAATGTAAGCCTGTAAAAAAATCAAAAGCAAAGACTCCAGACTCAAAGTGAAAACGAAAGGATGTACAAAAGCATAAAATGTGTCCAGTAGATTCCAGCGATATAGTCTTACTATAAACTCGTGCTGAAGTTAAAATATACCTGGTCAACGTGCTTCGCTTTTCGCACGTTCCATCGTTGATCACAAGTAACATTTTAGTCATCGGTTTCACGCTGATTTTTATAAAAACATGCATTTTCAGCATTTCCAAAGCTCGAAACGTCCATCTGAAAATGCTGTACCGTATCAGATGTCTTTTTGCGTATGAAAAATGGTCATGCCCACTATATTGCATTCTTTGCTTTATGTATTTTAACATGCGGTGTTCCCTTGTGCCTTGTCCACAGAAGTAATAAACAAATTCTACATTGAAGGAAATGTTACTATGGAAGCTATTAAAAACGTAAATAAGAATCTTGTTGCTGACGGATGTCCAGGTTAACATTTTCCAACTTCCACAGTATTTGCACTGAAAAATATTATTCCCGTCAACCTCTTCCACTAACAAAATATACATTTCCCCCCCGTAGTCACCTGATGCCACAACATATGGCATGGTCACGGATAAAAATGTCAAACAAATTTGAGAACTAGTATAACGGGATATGATCAGCCAATGGAAATACTGCTTGATATTAGGTGACAAATATTTAGTGCTGTCCAATAACATCTCTTCAGAAGGCAAACTGATTGCACGTGATCGACCACAGGCCCATGTTAAGAGACCACAGTTTATGCATCCCGGTACTTGGGGCGTTTTGTTGAGTAATATTTTCATGTTTGAGCACAATGTGAAATGGGCATAGAAACAGCCAATCAAGGACAAATATGTGTCTTTGTATGTTATTCTAACGTTTAACAAAATGCATTTTTTTGGAATAGAATACGAATAATTCTTTATTAGGTTTTTTATTGCGGTAGTGTTTGATGCAGCTGGAATAATTTGAAACAGAACAACGGCGGCGCTACCACACCACTTCAGGCCTACGACGTTACTTAAAGAAAAGACTGTCAAGGTAATAGCATTGGGCTCATTCGGCACTGGGATCTCCTTATCTCCACAATTATGAAGAACAATGTATGTTGCAGAGGGATTTAAGATGATTGTCAGGTTCCACAGCATAAACTTGTTTGCTTTAAAGCAAGCAAAGGGGGGACACAGGAAGAGCAAGTGACATGGCATATAAAACGTCGTATTTAATGTAGCAAAGGGCTTTGTAATAATGTTTTCGTAGTTTGCAGTTAACCTTTTTATCTGATAAGTAGCAGCAGTGCCCGACACCATGTGTCTAGCAGTTCTCATTGTTTCAGTAAATATTTCACATGTTGCTAAATTTCTGAGATTATTAGATGTTAAAAAGTTCAAATAATTTTGAATGTTAGAGTGCAGTTTCTCTGTGTACCCGAATAATGCAGTGTTACACATAAAAGTACATAGGAGTCCTCTAGCATACAATATAAACAGGTGTCGTGATTTCATTTTCCGTATTCACATTATTTGCATCATAGTAAACACAATGATACAATAGAATGATGCTAGTTATGAATATTTATAGCCGCGTATTTCTATTTTTATTATCTCAATAGCGATAAAGCCAATGACAAGTTTTCAAGTGTGAAATCGTCAGAGTGCTACATATTTGGTGCATTTCTTCCTTGAATTTATTTCAAATGAAAATTATGAGCAACGTTTCAGATAAAACAGAAGACTTTACCCCATGCTAGATTTCCACTGCTTACATTATCGAAATAGGAAAGCTAAAATATCTAGACATTAGTTGATGCTAATTCTGCGAATAGTGGTATATATGATTCACCAGATGGGGTATATGTTAAATTGCAATTTAATTGAAGGTCAGTCCCAGGCTGTGCTTGATTTAAATCACATCTGTTCTATGTAGCAATCATAATTTTCCAAAAGTGTCCGTGCCTTTTGGCTGACTTTCCCCCAACAAATGGTTTCTTCTATTTAGGGCAAAAAAGATGTGTATATATCAAATCTTTCGTCATCATTCTTCTACTCGAGCAACTGTAGCACCTACCGAGTATAAAGGGTGATTTAAATTAAGCAGGCAGAATTTGGCATTGGTCCATTACCAGCAGGTAAAAGGTACTTTTGCAGGGACATATTAATTTGTAAAACTCTGACAATAATTATATAGTACAACTTTAAAATGTATTTATAATAAAATGCAGATTTATGATCGTACGACGAGCAGACAATACAGAAGTTGTGTATCGCATTAATTGCTTATTTGTCACCATCTTTTTTTCATGCTCAAATGTAGTCTCGAGGTTCCAATCCTCTTTGACATCTCATCTTTGTATATTTTGCATGAATTATCTACCCGTACAACACAAAATATTTTATATAATACATTGACTAACGTGTAAAAAAACTAAATTCTACTACTGCTTGTTTGCCTCATAAAAAGGCATAAACACATAGCTGGTTTAATCAGGCATTCATGAACACTCCCTGAGCTATGTACACATAATTCCAGATTAAAATTGGCATTGAGTAAACATAATAGAGTCAGCACAAGGGACTAAATAGATGTAGAGTAGATTAATATATTATTGCTTTCTATTTACTCAATACGTTATATGCTGATGATATGCATTGAGTTAACATAATAGAGTCAGCAAAGGAACTAAATAGATGAAGAGTAGATGAATATATTATTGCATTCTATTTGCTCAATACGTATTATGATGATGATATGGCGAGTTCAAAACCACGCCGTGAACACCTTTAACATTTGGTTATGCTATGGGTTCATAATATTTGATGACAACCTATTTGCCTATGCTCTGCTGTTGGATTTGATGTTCTAGGTCGTGGGTGTATTGAAAGTGTATTCTTATTGTATGCGACCCAACATTCATAAAGTCTATAATTTTTTTATAACAATACTATATTTGCTGAACAGGAATTTGTGTTTGAAATGTTAAGCATCCAGTCTTTGGATTCTGGTTGTAGCTCTAATTGTGATGCTTTAATTCTAAGCTTCAGTGGATCGATTTAAAATACAAAAGTTCTTTATGCCGTTGCCAACAACAGGTCATTAAATAATTGATATTATCTGGTGTCCTGGGTATTTGAGACTGTGGATGATGGATTCATGCAAAATATAGGCGCTTGAAAACTTTGTTATTTTTTGCTTGGACATTTCGAGTCTTGAAAGTGTATAAGATGTTCGGATTCGTGTTTAGTGATAATGCTATGGACTTAACATAGGTTGACCTTTTCGTACGTCTTTGCGTATTTGAGCTCAAGCAAACAAAGAGAATTTAAGTATATTCAAAATGAACTATACTATTCACAGTTTGATATATCTGCATAAATCAAATATTAAATGCTGGACAAAATGCCATGTATTTGTTATTTGAATTTTTCTACTAGCTGGATTACACAGTATAAGTGAATTGAATTACATGTACCGGTCGTGCCTTTATCCAAAACAAGAAAGCAGAGATAACTATATATGATTAATGTCAAATTGGGATTAAATAAACTCTAACAACACCAAGGGCTCATTCAGAATGTTTTAACTACAAGGAATACTGAACCTATTTTTAAGGTCATAAAAAATATAAATAAATGGTGTCAGTTGCAAATTGTTTTGATGAAAGGAGTAATGTTATTTCGAGAGACAGGTCAGTAATGCATTCAAAACAAAGTTATGAACGAAAAGATTCAATGAATTGTGAAGAAAGAGCCATTTTACCAAGCAGTTGATACAATGTCGCTAACTTCAGGTCTGGACAGCATTACGGTTTATTGTGTGTGCAATATTTTTGTGTTGTCAATAAACACAATAAACAACTGATGAAAAACCAAAGGTTGCTTATTTGAAATTAATTGTCCACTTCCTGCAATTAACAGGTTGAGATAAAGTTCTCTGTTTAATTTTACCCATGGTCTGAGAGTGGTCCCATCGCAATTAACGACCCATGAATGAATGGGGTCATTTAGAATAAACAATTTACTCAGGCTGTTTGTGAAAGGTGTTACAGCTATCATTTTGACTTTACCTTTTTTGTGCAAAATGTGTCTAGTATGTGGCTAGATTACCAAGATAGATATTCTGTTTCAACATAGTTACAAAATACATCTTATTGTAGAATGTGTGGTAAATCTCATATCATTTCTGGAAATGTAGTGAGTGTGCACAACACGGGACTAATTGAGTACTCGGAACAACCATGAGTGCACACGGAACTGCTGCCTTATATAACGTTGATCTTGTGCACTTTACATCACGCTGGTCGCTTACACCTCACCAGGTTTAATCCATCATTTACCGCTCAGCATACATCGCTCATCGCATCAAAGGAACACTATTGCAGTGTCTGCTTTACAACCACCCCATGTTAGTTACAGAATTGAAGTGTGCATTGGCCAAATGCACGCACCCTACGTGCCTGTTACACGTGCGGTATTAGCTCCCATGTGCCTGTTAATTATGTACAATAGATGGGGAACATAGTCCCATGGCGCCCGCAAGCAGGTAACGTAAACTGAACTCTTCCACTCCCAGTGAACAGGGACGCCGGTTGACAAGCAGGGGACCCGGAACAAGACTCTTCGCCTTTATATATGCACCGGAACGTGCGGGAAAGTATATTTGTATTTAAAACAGCTGGGTCACAGACAACGAGGTTGGACAAGTACAGGGTAAACCCACAACGAGACAATGGGGGAAAGGCAGCAGACAGGGGTAAAACCTACGTCACACAACTACGGACAACAACAACAACAACAAAAAATCAACTTCACTGTATTTGACACTCCCCCCACTCTGGGTATTTGTTGATATCCTGAATGTATGTATATAAGATGTATG
Source organism: Hermodice carunculata (assembly GCA_964020975.1). Lineage (NCBI taxonomy): Eukaryota > Metazoa > Annelida > Polychaeta > Eunicida > Amphinomidae > Hermodice > Hermodice carunculata. Next base: position 85,628,058 of record OZ026623.1, on the reverse strand, counting down.
CTACTGAACCTGAATGTGTGTATATAAGTTGTATGCTATTGAACAGTGATGGGTGAACCGGCAACAAAAAACAACAGGCCCATGAAGATGCCCTATCACCATCCAGAGGCCACCTCTGCCAGTTTTAATATGAAATTGTTTATCCTTGCTTTATTAAAGTTTGTGTTTGACTCATTACCTGCCGTATATCTAGTTTTACCTTTAAATAGCACGCGAATGCAAGCACCTAAGACCCTCTCAAGATTTACTTATATTAAACCAGGAATAAAATAATTCAAGAAAAATAAGCACTTGAGACCCTCCAAAGATTTACTTATTTAACGGTATTGATCGAATCACAAAAAATAAGCACTTGAGACCCTCCCAAGATTTACTTATTTAACGGTATTGATCGAATCACAAAAAATAAGCACTTGAGACCCTCCCAAGATTTACTTATTTAACGGTATTGATCGAATCACAAAAAATAAGCACTTGAGACCCTCTTAAGATTTACTTATATTAACCTTGTATAGTAATACGACCTTTGGTATATTTAACCTGGCAAAATAAGCATGTTACCTGTATGAAAATTCTGAAAACAGATTGTATGCTATAATACGCCAATTTGCATCATAGAATAAGGATATACACATCGGCTTCTAGACGTACAAGCTGGGTTATTGGGCGATGTAACTGTGTTACACGTGTATTCACTAAGACGGAGCGAACTCTACCGCCATCGCCTGTGAAAACCTGCTGTACAATAGCCAGTGGCCAAAGATTGGGGTAGTCCAGAATTGTGAACCAAGACCAACTCTCCGACTTTAATGTTACACGACTCAACCCTCAACTAACGACCTGGCATTTAGACTAGGAATGTACTCTTTTATCCAGCGGCTCCAGAACATATTTGCTAAGTGCTGAACATATTTCCAGCGACACCTGAAAGCGTCTGAAGCTGAGCAGCCACCTGGTGGAAGATCAGCAAACTGTAGCAGAATGAGTTTTGTAAGTACAAACAATAACTTGTTGACAAGTGCTGGGCCTTGAAGACAACGCTCATTGAGTGAACGGCCACCATACAAGGCAGCACAATCAAAAACACGCAGTTTGTCTAGTTTATTCGGGTTCTTAACACAATGATGGGGAAGATACCATACGCGTTTTGCGTCCCGCACTGCTTCATCGGGGACAATTTCGGCATAATTGGAATCCAGCAACTTAGTTATGTCAGTGTTATACCTGGAAAATAAATTTTCCCGTACTGGACGCTTAACAACACTATCTAAGCGTTTCTGAGCAGGGAGATGTTTTTAGGGAGATCTTCCTCGCGGCACTTCCATGGAAAAGGAAGCGCATAGTGACCATTAACCTTTTTACAGCTATCATCCCACAGGTCAATAACTTTCTTATCAAGTATGGACAGGCCAGGTCGATCAAAAACCCTATTTTCCGATTCCCACAATTTGTTTATGTCAGCAATTAGAGCTGCATGGTTTGGTTCTATTTCAAAAGGGCAAGCGGACACAAAAGTGCAAATGACAACATTGCTGACGTCAGTTCTTGGAATTTTACCGCTGACAGTCCATCCAAGCTTGTATCTTATTTCATAGGGTTGGCCAGGCAAGCCACTACGGATTTCCAATGGGATTAAAGCATCTGAAAAGTCATGTCCTATCAAAATGTCAATTTCTTGACAATTTAAGCTAGCGGACAAATCAATCCCTTGTAAATGAAAATACCCAATGGGGTCTATTGTGCCTGCTAAGGCAGGAACATGGGGGATGACTTTCACCCCGGACAAAACCATGGACTCATGACCTGATGTGACCTTCAAAGACACCTGTTTTGAAACAGCGGGAGTTGTACCACTCATGGTCTTTGAGATGTAATGCAGGTTTCTTCCTTTCAAATGCAACAGATTGGCAAGCTTTTCTGTACAAAATGAAGACGAGGAGAAAGTGTCTAAAGCAGCATTAACCCATATGTTTCCATTTACGGCGTACTCTGAGTATGGGCATCAGGCAATTATTAGCGTCGGTAGCGAAGTTCGCAGACGCTTGGTCGGTATGCAAAAAACTTGTATGCTTGCCTTCACAAACAAAGCATCGGCTCTTGCCTGTGCATTCAGAAGTTTAATGATTGTCACGCAGGCAATTGTTACATACTTGATATACCTTCACAAAAGCTATGCCGTCACGAACTTTCATGCTTCTTAACTGGGGACACCTTATAATGAAATGTGGCTGAGTACACAGTTTACATGGAGGGTGTGTGTGAGTTGAACGTAAAGCACGTTGTTCATGTGTGAACCCATTAATTTCAAACTTGGTACCGGGGACATGGGCTTAAGTGGACTCTAAGCTATGATCATGAAAAGAGACTGACCCGTGACTTAATGCACCCTGTTCTGCACGTGCACTTAATTGTGTTCGGGCCTTGTAGGACATGACCTGCTTTCTTTGCTGAAAGCGATCAGACCGGGTGGCATTCCCGCAAAGCGGGTCATTCATTTCATCACTGATCATTTCTACAAATTCAACTAAGTCCTTGAATTTTAGGTAAGTACCTGATGTTCTTTTGTGTTTTAATTCTTCCTTATACCACCGATTTTGTGCAAAGTTTGGCAGCGGAGCTACGATATCAAAAATCACAACTTGTGAATCAACCTTACCCAGAAAATCTATATTCTGCAGAAACTGAAAGGAATTACCCAACTAGTGAGAGAAGGTAGGCATGTCAGATGCAGATTTGACTGATTTGGAATTTCTCAGTGTTCTTAAAACATCTTGTGTTGCCCTGTGTGGGGACCCATACAAATTTCCTAATGTGTCTAATGCATTTTTGTAACCACTCTCACCACCAAGAAAAATTGACCTATGGATGGCTTCTTTTGCGTCACCAGCAGTATACTGCAGTAGCCTAGTTAGCTTCGCGTCTGGGTCAGCGCAGCATTTCTCAACACTCAGTTGAAAAGACTTGATAAATGTGTGATATTGCAACGGATCACCTTTAAACACTTCTAGCTCTACTTTTGGCAAACTCAACAGGTTAAATACCTCTGGACCAGGAGCCAAAACTGATTTACCTTCATGAGCCGGCACTGGTTTTATGCTCTTGGCTCCACTCAACACTTTTATGTTGTTAGTTTGCACCTGTTCAAAATATGCATCATGTTATACATTTTCATCTGTCTCAAGATTCACTACTTGCTCATGTGAAGCTGTTAATTCCCCAAATGCCAGCTTTACCTGCGATACCAAACTTGAAACTTCAGACAGGTTGTTGTCCTCTGAGATAAACTGAGAAATCTTATTACATATCCTGGTTACCTTTGCTCTTGACACTTTACGTGCGGCTTTGGCCTCTGCCAAAGTCGGCATGGCGTGTGTAACGTGTGTTAACACACACACACACGAAAAACAAGAACAATACACCTATATAATTCATACAATTTCCGTAACAAATATATGAAAAAAAATACCACAGACCTTGAACGAAATCAACAACAAAATGTCCTATGCAGCTCCTTTGGCAGCAGATACGGAAGTTAGTCCATATTAGTCTGTGAGCTTATTTCTGTGCTTGCGCCGATTTTGTATTTGTAAATCCTATGTTAGTTCATTTTGCGACGTTAGTGTTCCTATAATCTTTCTGTGAACAACGCGGGACTAATTGAGTACTCGGAACAACTGCGAGTGCACACAGAACTGCTGCCTTTAATAACGTTGATCTTGTACACTTTACATCACGCTGGTCGATTACAACTCACCAGGTTTAATCCATCATTTACCGCTCAGCATACATCGCTCATCGCATTAAAGGAACACTATTGCAGTGTCTGCTTTACAACCACCCCATGTTAGTTACAGAATTGAAGTGTGCATTGGCCAAATGCACACACCCTACGTGCCTGTTACAAGTGCGGTATTAGCTCCCATGTGCCTGTTAATTATGTACAATAGACGGGAACATAGTCCCATGGCGCCCGCAAGTGGGTAACGTAAACTAAACTCTTCCACTCCCAGTGAACAGCGACGCCGGTTGACAAGCAGGGGACCCGGAACAAGGCTCTTCGCCTTTATATATGCACCGGAACGTGCGGGAAAGTATATTCGTATTTAAAACAGCTGGGTAACAGACAACGAGGTCCCACATGTACTGGGTAAACCCACCACGAGATAATGGGGAAAGGCAGCAGACAGGGGTTCAACTTACGTCACACAACTACGGACAACAACAACAACAAGAAAAAATCAAATACGACTTCACTGTATTTGACAGTGAGCGTGGTCGTTGCTTCAGTTAAGACATGCATGAATTTATTAACATATGGATATAATATATTATTATTATGCTTATGCATCTTATTCCTATTTAGATCTCTACTTGGGCACAAAAAGTTATTTACTTACTTTGTGTGCTTCACTGGAGCTAAAGATTGCAAGCTATCACTGGGATACCTCTATCACTCACTTTATCTATAAATACATTACTCAAAATGTCCATTAATTATGTTAGTTCCAGAGTATCTCATGAATATGTTGCACGTCAGTGAAAAAATGCATTTGAAGAACGCTCTTCGAGCTTTTTAAAAATGTTAGGACAAAAAGCACAGATGTAAATAGAACTACAACAGTGAATAAAGTTGTAAAATCATATGACACAACATTCAATTACTTTGAGACATATTTTGTCACCGTCCTGTTATGAACTTATAGATATCACTGTGGTGAATTCTGGTTCACGGTAGTTAAGATATAGCTCACAGAGTATCAAGACCACTATAATACATTGAATTGTAGTGCACTGTGAGTGCCCAGTTGACAACACATGCTGTGGTAGACGCACTTTCATGGTTAGCTTCTTAAACACAGGGGTCAACTCCAGGTCCCTGCAGTTATATTATGGTTTTTGTATGGCAGCAAAGCGAAATTAACAGTAAATAGGCTATTTGTAACGCTTGAATCTCTACCTGTTCCTGTATTGAAGCTTGCTGTCATTATGGAGTTGAAATTTATGAATGTGAGTAAGGCATACCTTAATGCCTTGGTTTGAGGTCGGGCAAGTACCTCTTCCTAGTGTTCTTTCGAATTTTCATGGGGCCCATTTAGTGACACTATATTGAAATATACTCTGATTTCTGTCATTAAAGTTGAAGAGTTTATCAGGGCTACATGAGCCAGTGAGAACATATAAAATTGTAATGGTCTCAAATTATGCAGTGGTGCGGGTCTCTGACATAGCCATTGACACCTATAGAAGGGTACCAGCATGGCTGCAAACTGAAACAAGTAACACAAACTGGATGGAAGTACCGGCAATTGACTTTGTAGTCAAGAGTAATGTGAAAGAGTTTGCAAGTCATGAAGTATTGATCTCCTGACTCATAGAGCAGGGCAGCTTTGCTTTGTTTATCACCCCTGTCCATGACTTTAATGTACCAATTACAGGTTAGTAGTATGATCATCATGCAGATATCCCTCTACATTAATATGTAGGGATAGACAGAAACCGAACAATAGTGTTACCTTTTGTAATTACAAACAGCAAAAGTACCGCAAAAATACCAATAAAAATGAAGTTTCGTACTAAAAAAATAGGAAAAAAAGCCATACTCGACACCTCAATAAATAATAAGATATAAAGAAAGCATAATAAACCCCTTACTTATAACACATATCACTATTTAAAGGTCAGCCAGGGTTTAACTGGATCCCGTTGCCTTTGTGTGTGTGTGAGTTTTTTTTTTTTTTGGGGGGGGGCGATTTCTGGTAGTTTGCCCATACCCCAATAGAAAGCGGCAAATAATTTTTCTTTAATACAAAATGCTAATCTTCACATAATGAAATTATGTTTGTTTCTTTCTTCTTTGATGTTTTTGTACACCTAAATTAGGGCAAATGAAACAAATGTAATATTCAAGAAGAATTTATCAATTTCAAAAATGTAATTATCTTTGATAATTTGTAGACATCATGACATGTATCTGTTAAACTTTTTTTAATTCCAATGCAAACGTCATTATATATCTTTTCTCTATGCTTTGAAAGGTGCTTTTGTGATTTGATTAAAAGATCTTAAAAGCAAATGTTTGTTTACCAGAAGACCAGCAAATTTGGCAAACCCATTGCATACAGATACTTCCGCAGCTGATCCAAGTAATACATAGAAAAACCAGACTGTCAAAGACAAGTCAGTATTTTTATTTCTGCAGGCGTTTACCTCTCAGCTGCCAATATTTGAGTAAAACCCCTTTTTGCAGAGAATTATTCCTTTGTTTCCCAAACAAAGGATGGGGCATTTTGGTGGGACTTTGAGCTATCTCTTTAGACTCTCTTCTGAATAATATGATACAGGATAATCACACTGGGATCAATGAAGCCAAAAGTGGCCATTAGAATAGCCATGGTTGGTTGATATGCTGCATTTCATAAATCTCACTTGTTTGAAGAAGCTATCTTTTCCCGTTTTGGTGATAGGTGTTTCCTGCTCATTGCTGCCGATTTGGACAGTGCCTATGCCGCAAATTGATACATATGTGCATCTAATGACAGTATATCTTTGCAGTCGACAGAACGGAAAACTATGCTTAGCCTATGTCATCACGCACGCTTCACATTGTGTGTTTGCTGATTTAAACCGTGCACCTTGATTTCATACCCATATATTTACCAAAACTATACGGTTTCTTATCTTGACCACCTTTCAGTCATAATTTAAGTGTGGTGTGTGGTGTAGTTTTAAAAAAGGACAGAGAAAAAGAGGGCTCAACTCATTCAATACATTTTAAGCAGGCAATCAGCACATCCTTACACATGGGTGCATTTGCTGATATACTGTTACCTTTTGGTTCATGATGACGAGTGAAGCATAGTATGGCGATGTGTCTAGCATACAACAGAAGCGTGATATGCATACTTTCACTACCATAATTGTGGCAGAAGCAACATTTTACACCAGTGGTTGCATGTGACCAGTGTGCCTATTGGGGTTTTGGACTGTACTGACAGTGGTTTTTTTCAGTTTACAAATTTGAATCTCGTTTGATCTTTGTGACGGCAAATGAATATAAAAGAGCAGAAGGGTCCCCTTTGATTGGGGTTTCAATTGAACTTTTATGAAATAGTCTCATTTCCCATTAAAATATTTAAAATATTACAGAAAAACATGTGACAGATTTCAAGTAGTTTTAGGACCATATAGTTGTCAGTAGAAAAGGTTCTCCTAAGGCTGTAGGGAAACTAATTGCTGTTTTCGCCCCATTATTGTCTGTTTGGTTGAATTGGTTATCCGCATATAGTATATATCAATTGTTAAAATTAAAACAAAAATTACCTTAAAGCAGGCAAATATAAATACAATTTGCCAACTTTTAAGGCAACGTTTGTTTGTTTATGCACTTGCTGCTGGCGATTTAAAAGCAAATGATTCCTTTCCTCATTTTCATTAGGAAATTTTAAGTTTAGAAAAAGCAACATGGAACGACAATCCTTGATTAACGAAGTAATATTACCTATCATTATCACTTAACACTGGGCTCAGGCTATCACTGTTGCACACACCATGCCAGAATGGAAACAAAAAAAAACAAAAAACAAAAACAAAAAAAAAAAAAATTTGTTGCATATTACATGCACAAATTTCAAGAGGCATTGACAATGATTATAGACGTACTCGGACCCACAAATGTGTCGCGGGCATTTATCAAGTTAAGCATCACCATTTCTACATCACCCAGTGCTTTAATCTACCTGGGACACATTATCAGACACACTATTTACAATTTAAAAATTGCATACATTGTCAGGCACATAACCTTGATTTGAAGGTTTGTGATGTGTTGGTTTTGTCTAGGTAGTTGTTAAAGTATAACTAAATCATCAATACCTGAATCAAGGAAACAAAAGACAAGCAACAAACAATATGCTCCCATGGATGGTTAATAGTCAGAACTGGGCTTCCATTTTGACATCAGCACTGATGCCCTAAGTGGCTTCCAGGTTGGTTTGCGACTTAAGTTGACACTTTGATGTCCAACTTAGGGTTTGATAAGATATTTCCCGAACTTCCACAAGGAGACAAAATATGGACTGTTAGCAAGTACATTATCAATAAGAAAAAAAAAAAGGTTTTGTCATCACCGGTGAGCATGTGTGACTTGTACTGCGACTATAATGGATCCAGCATCAACACTGATCTGGGATGGACCCATATCAGGGCACCCCTTGCAAATACTGACCTGCAATGAAACCACAACAGAAGAACATATTTCTCTGTGATGGCGTCAGTGAACTGAAAGTGTACTTGTGTTGGTATGTTATGCATCAACACATTCTGTACTCACCTATATTTACCTCTATCTCACAACTACATTTTAAGATGTATGATATACTGGTATTGGTCTTATAACTGAAATGTATAATCTTTGGAGCGTTCGTCTGCAGATGTTACAAATCGATTCAACATTTCATCCCTCTTTTAATCCAGAGAACCTCGTATGTGTTTGTGGTCATTCAAGCCTTGAAAAGGCAAGCTCAAATCTTATTATGGGTTTCATTTGTAAGAGTTAATCTTTTGTTCTGTCCAGTGAAATCCATAATATAGCCTAAAAGGACAGTAAATTTTGGGGTGGGTTTTGTTTAATATCTTAGTTGCCATAACTATTTTGTTGTTTCTTTTGTGAAAAGGAGAGACAGGTTAGTAAATCACATTGTAAAATTTGATTGTGTAGAAGCTGCAACGTATGTAAGGGAGCACCTGGAAACTGTGAAAGAAATGAAAACTCCCCAGTTAATATTAGGGGACCCCCCAAAGTGTGACCTCAGGTTCCTTCTGTCTGTTCCCATCCATTCTGCATGATAGCTTTTTTAAGGTAAGGCATTCATAGTGCACAGCAGTTACAAGGGCTACCTTAAGTACCTAAGATGGGTCACTTTGAGCCAATTGCCAAGGGCACACACCCATATTAGTGAACTTGGTGTCCCCATGATAACTTGAGAAGTTTTAAAAGCGAGGGTTTTCCATTGCATATGATTATAATCCCCTCTAGCGTAATGTGGCTAAAGGGTGGATACCCAGTTTGTGTTAAAATTGAGATAATGCCTCAATATGATAGCTCATCACAAGTATATTAATATGGTAAAAGGATGTATGATTATGAGCACTTAATCAATATTTATGAAATGGAATTTTATATGACCTACAGAAGTCTATACTAGTTTTCTCTCATCAGTATAATAAGATAATCCTTGCTATCGTATTCTACAATTAAAGAATGTACGATCAGGGACTTCACTGAAACTGTACTGATCTAGACTTTAGCTATCTTTGTTGGGTATGAAAAGTAGGCAAGGCTATTCACAGTGTGTAGTCCAGACTAGGTTTGGTGTAAATGTGTGCAATTTCTACTTGGCTCTGGTACCTTGAAATGAAAGAACACATCGTTAACAAAATATTTTGTTTATCTGCCAAAACGTGATGTATGGTGCATGGTGTTGCTGCATGATTAAAACTGGGAATGTTACTTTTTCATCAGGAGAATCAAACAATTACCTTGTTATATGGCACTGAAGAGCAGTTTTTTAAGCTCTGTTGACCATAGGTCACAGAGCTCATGTGATCACTCATGTCTGTCCCTCCATCATTTTCGTGATTAAGATATATTGGATGAAGGTATCATACATGTTTTTACATGTAATGCATTTTTGGCAGTGTATTCTATAATGAGACGTCCATAAACTTTGCTTTTGGATGGGATACACGCAACAGTTTTCAAGTTGACCTCATGGAATTTTCAGTACTTGTTAACTGTATGATAATATTGGCTGAGTACTATATATTGGAGGCTTAACCCATACATTTATGTAATGTATGGACCAAAATGTGATAATTTTTAAAATGCTGTTTCTCAAAGAGTTTCTTCCCCACAAATCATTACGAAACTTGATGGGAATGCCAATCAGGCAAAACAAGAAAACAAGCCAAAATTTGCTTGTGCTATCTTCAGTGCATAAAAAAGCATTGGACCAAAATATGTTGAAAATATTAATTCTAATACATATATGTCGAAATAGAATAAATTTGTATCACATGAGCAATTTTTTCTTGACTCATTTCTCTCTGGTCTTTTGGGAAATACATTTCAGGAAATGATTGTATGTTATTATTATTACATCTAAATTTGTGGACAAGTATCACTATACCAATACAGGAATATTATAGAGACAAAAATCTATGACGTGGAGTCATGGTGGCGGCAGTTGTGGTGATAAATGGAACTAGCGTTATTGTTGGTACACGTGTTAACAAGGCATGGTGGCCTAAATGCAGGGGCAAAGCATTTGTAGATCTTTAGGGCTGTTGAGCAAGTTGAAATAATTGAATGAAAGACTGTTCAGGTGTAAAAAGAACATTTTGTTGAATGTAGTTTATTCAAAAAATAATAACACGTTCCTTGCTTCTGCATTAACTGGTTTATAAAACAAGAGGACTGTGGCAGTCCTCTGCTGAGCTGACATGTACACCTACCCATGCCTTATCTTAAGAACTGCCTCAAAAAGAACAAAGAAATTCATAAGAAAATAAAAAAAATCAATGGAACATTTCCATTTAAACAAATCTGCTAGAGACCCCACCCAAGGTACATTAACACCAAGTTTAAAGTAAATCTGAATGACGGTTTCGCAAAGAGAGGTCAAAATGTAAATAAGGATTAGAATGTCCATTAACTTGTATAGTAATCAATAGGAAAGGTGCATTTACCAGCAAGTGGCCGAATTAAAAAAATCGTGAAAAACAGTTATCCACAGCATTGCCACCTAGTGAACTGTTTTGTTGGACCCTTCCACAAAGAACATATCCGCCAATATTGAGCTTAATCTCTGACGGTTCTGTAGAAGTCGAAAATAGCAATACCACACACACACACACACACACACACACACACACACACACACACACACACACACACACACACAAAAAAAAAAAAAAAATTACAACCAGGAGTCCCTAGGAGTTTTCCTGTGCGATATGTAAACAATCGAGTGAGTGTTTTCAGAGGAGAAGATTTGCCCCCCCCCCCAAAGAACAGAACAAATCATAGAAAATAAAAAAATCAATGGAGCGTGACCATTTGAACAATCTGCTAGAGACCTACCCAAGGTACATTGTTACCAAGTTTGAAGTCAATCTGAAAGACAGTTTCGCAGAAGTGAAAAATGTGAATTCACCTTAGAATGCCCATTGACTTGAGTATGCAATAGAAAAGGTGCATTTATCGACAAGTACCCGAACTGAAAAAAAAGAAAAAAAAATCAGGAATCTGCAGCATTGCCTCCTAGTGAACAATTTTGTTTGGCCCTTCCACAAGGGATTTATCCAACAAGTTTCAGCTTTATATGAGAAACAGTTCTGGGAAAGATGAAAATGGCGACAAGACACAAAAAGATCCTTAAAAAATCAGAAATCGCAGGGCCGCCTGTTGAAAAAATTGAGAACCAGGGGTCCCTAGTAGTGTTCCCGTGTGATATCAAAGCAATCCAGTGAGCAGTTTCTGAGAAGAGTTTTTAAGATTTGCCACACAAAAAGAAAAAAAATCATAAACGAGAGGGCTATGTGAACAGCCCATGCTCAGCTGACCTAGACGTTCATCACACTTGTAGCTCTGTAAACTTGGGATAGGAGGTCACCTATGTGGTCAGTAAGCCTGACCTTTATAGAAGATCAAAAACATGTGCAACATTAAGCTTCCAGTTCAAGTAGTTCTCAAGTTAAAGTGAAGAGTAAAATTCATGTATGTTGTACTGTGACCTCAGAAATGAGGTCAAGGTTACTCATGTACTGTCTAAGCATGACCTACATTGAGAAACATTAACATGTGCAACATCAAGGTCCTAACTCAAAACAGATCTCAAGTTATCAAGTGAACAAAAAATTATGTGTTAGTTGTCCTGTGACCTTGGGAATGAGGTCAAGGTCCAAACATCACTGAAGCATGACAATCTGCACAAAATACGTAGACACTTATAAAAGGTACAACCCTACCAAGTTTGGCACGAATCTGGCCAAAATTATTTAAGTTATATCCATTACATGAAATTGCCATATTAAACTTTCCTATTAAAACTTTTTTTAAAAGATTTTTTGAAAAAAAAATCATAAAAAAAATCCAAAAATCACTGAAGCGTAACCATTTTAATGAACTTGGTAGATGACCCACCCAAGGTACATGGTCAACTCTGACTGACAGTTTCTTCTGAGAAGTCCAAAATGTAAATTACCATTAGAGTGCCCATTGACTTGCATAGTAAGCAATAGAAAAGGTGCATTTAATGATTAATACACGAATTGAAAAAAAGAATCGTTAAAAATCAGCAATCTACAGCAGTGTACCTAGTGAACATCTTAGCTTAACCCTTTCACAAGGAAGATATCCTCAAAGTTTTAACTTAATCTGAGAGATAGTTCTGGAGAAGTCACAAGTGACAAAAACACACAAAATTTTATTTAAAAAATGAAACAAAATTGCAGCGCCACCTGTTGAATAAATTAAGAACTAGGAGTCCCTAGGGATATTCTTTTTTAATATTAAAGCAAATGGAAAGGTCAGAATTAGCGCTAAGGTGTGTATTCGCCCCAATACGCAACTGAATACACAAATCTTTGGAGGGCTAGATCTGTGTATTACAATTAGTTTGTATGTTAAAACAACCTTACATTGCCCAGTGACATTTGTATCAGTGGTTATATGATTTTCGCGAGGTATTTTTTTTTTAAGCATTCTAGATTTACTGTCTGAAATTTGGTGTTACTATGTGCAATAGTTTTCAAGTTATTAAGTTGCAAATTACAATGCAAAGTAAGTGGAATACACAGCCCTAGCCCTGCACTGACTGCAGTGCCCTCTTTTAGGCAGCTCTTGAACCTTCTGTTCTTGTCCTTGCCTTTTTGGTAAGCAGTTGTGGACAAGATTTTGTAAGATTTGTCCACAAAAAGAATGAAAAATTAAAAATCCAAAAATAACTGGAACGTGACCATTTAAACAAAATATTGTAGAAACCCAGCCAAGGTACATTGCCACCAAGTGTGAAGTCGATCTGGATCATGGTTTCGGAGAAAAACACAAAAATGTGAGTTAGCATTAGAATGCCCATTGACAAGCATAGTAATCAACAGCAGAGCTGCACTGACCGATAAATACCCGAATTGAAAAAAAAAAAAAAACGTTAAAAATCAGGACTCCACAGCAGTGCCAACTAGTGAACAACTGTGGCTTTCCACAAGGAACACATGCACCAAGTTTCAGCTTAATCTGAGTGACGGTTCTGGAGGAGTCAAGAATGGCAAAAACACACACAAAATTATGAAAATTAGGAAAAATCGAGGACTCGACAGTCTATGATTACAAGGAGACCAATTTCTAACTTGAAATTTATTTTGCATTTGAATTTGAATTGAGAACACTGTTTCTTGCGAGGAATTTGCCAACACTGTATATGTAAATTGACTGAAATGTACCGATAGCGTCCATAACCATGGCCCAAACCCATATAATATGGGTCTCTCCCTGTCTTGAAAAAGACCCCTCCTATAAGCGACCACCTGGATTGAACGACATTTGGTCACCAAAGATGCTTTCCTTTCATAATTTACCGATGAACGACCACCTGTTAAATGAGACCAGCAATCATGCAAAATGACAGATTATGCGAGCGCATAACACAAATTTGAGCCATATCCGGCCACCACACCATTCATCTTGTTTACTTCTTGAAACAACCTAGCCTAAGTGGCCATAACCTATTTTTATGCTGAAAATTATAATCAAAAACACCCCAAAACTATGGACAAATGTTCCAAAATCAATCAGTCTTCCCCGCCATGGTGTGTCATGATGAACAAATGTAGCATAGTTGTGGTGAAGTATTCTGCCAATTTGTAACATCTGTACACTAATTAAGCTTTTATTAAACAAAATTACACCCCCCCAATACTTTGTACCACAACCTCGTAAAGATCATCAACTTATTGTTGTCGCCAGTCCACTATTTTCCTTTGTGCGCCCAGTAATGCATCTAATCGTAAACACTGGTCAACATGTGCGAGTCCAGTTTTCCTTTGTTTTATGGTTGACCTTGACCATGTTGACATGTTATAGCCTCGTGGCGACCGCCTTCACATGAATACAGCTCCGTCGCATACAGAATGACTCTCACGATGCACCTCAAACTTGATAAATTTTACAGTAACTTGAATATTATGTCCCTTTTTTAGGGTTAGTTATGAAGAACGTTAACACTAAATTCTAGCCACACGGCGCAAAATTTATTTAAACCATGAACACAAACTACGGCAACTTCACCATTTCTGTAGTAATACAAAACTCTCATGACTCTTGATACGACCCCTCAACTGTAAAATAACTGTAAAATAACGCTTTTTGTAAAAAAAAAATAATATGACACGACACAACGTAAATAAAACATGTCTAATAAACATTTTATTGGATCTTCTCACGAGGTGCAGACATAAAGGTGCATCATTTCACACATAATCCAAAGTACTGTGGTGTATAGGTTATGTAACATGTACACAAACAGGCTGGGTTTTGGCCATACAAATATGCAGGGCTCTCACCGGACCATGCATAAAAACACATAGATCTTTTACATTCATCATTGTGATCGAAAATAAAAAATGGAACTGGAAAATTCATTCCAAATATGCATTAGGCCAATGGTCACATTTTGTAAAATTTTGGTGGTCTTGGCCCATTTTCAAGATTATAAACATTTTCCAGTAAAGAACAGTAACTTTAAAAATCCAGATATGTTACAGCCAATCTTCACAAATTTATACGGATTGAAGGCCATATCTGAAATTCAAAATGTTGCATGTTATTGAACCTAGTCTCCTTTTTTTCAAGGCCACTGAAGCTGTTATATTAAACATAGAGAATGTATTGTTCATTTGCATCGTTCAATTTAATTTTATATAGTGTAACATTACATTATAGATTATGGAGACAAAAGGCTCTCAACGCGTAAAATTCTGGTAATGCCACCTATGATATTTGAAGTTCGATGTATTTTTGCGTTTAGGAATACACTTAACAGCGAATCACATTTCCACTAAAATTTATATTAAATGTGCACTAGGACAAGTATCTAGTATGAGTGGCTTTGATATATTTTATAAACGGCAAACCACACGAAATGAAGAAACAAATTTGACTTGACTTGAGACAGGAAGGCACTGGTAAAAGGCAACTGGTGGACACAAACTAGTCCTCTGAAGCCCTGAAGCACTCATAACCGTCACCATATTTTTTTCTAAAACATATAGACACTACCACCATCACCCCAAACCCAAATTGCACCACCTGTACCAAAACAAAATGAGACGTGGCAGGCCTATCACCCTTTGGCTCTCATCATCTCTCAGTAAGCTGAGTTTACAGCGAAAGAAAAAAGTATGCCTACATTGTTTTGGTAATATTTTCAGAATCTGGAACATTTCAAACACACTCCACCTCCATTATAACGATGAGAGTCAGGGAGCACATCCTACAGCAGCAGTTAGCAAATGAAGTATTTATTAAATAGTTCTGGAAAACATTACTAATATTTATAGATTTACCGATAAAGTGTGTGTATTATCATTACAAGAGCATGCTGCCACTGACGGTGAAATAAGAATCGAAGAAACTACCCAAGTAGTGGCTTTTATCAACATAATAAAGTAAACAGGAAAGACAGCTATTGCGAACACAATACTGTATGGCAGACTAAAAAGAAAATGTCTGATTTATATGCCATTTAATCGCTACTCTTTTAGGGTTAACAGGTTGATAAAGAAAATATCATTTGAACGTAAGGTTATTTAAGATTGATAATGCCTCAGGATTATGTGTTTTTCATAATGAAAGAAGAAATGCAAAGGTAAAGTTATGTTCAGTTTAACATGATATATACATATATGTGAACCTTATGAGCATTGAAACTTATAGAACACATTTTCTGACATATGAGTACTACTTTTCACTGGTTACGTTGTCAGTACCAAATGTTTAAAAAAATCCCAAGTAGTGGCTAAAGAAAGAAGAAATGCAAAGGTACAGTTATGTTCAGTTTAACAGGATATATATATATATATATATATATATATATATATATATATATATATATATATATATATATATATATGAAACTTATGAGCATTGAAACTTATAGATCACTTTCTGACATATAAGTACTACTTTTCACTGGTTACGTTGTCAGTACCAAATGCTTAAAAAATCCTTTTCTCGTTATATAAACTGCTGTTCATCTGATTGATTAGATGTGATTTCAGGTTATTCGCTGTTGACTATGAATCGTCAAATGTGTGGCCTCCTGCATGTATGTAGCTTATACATCCTCCATAGATTGGCTTCCACAGTGAAAAGCCTCAAGGGCACACTATATTTCAGAATGAGATCATAGTATACCCTATATCATTCACGTCAGCGCTGATGAGATCAATTTGAACAGTTCATTTTTGTCAGACTCTATATTCATGGTGGTATGTTATATACATGATTCGTTGAAACAAGAAGTACAGGTGCTGTGCCAGACAATTTGTATTTTCAAGTAATAAAGATACATATATATAATATATATTATATATATATATATATATATGTATATAACGTATATATATATATATATATATATATATATATATATATATATATATATATATATATATATATATATATATATATATATACATTTATATTGCCAACACTACTAATATAGCCGACACATTGGGTACAAGTGCGTAATATTACCGACATAACTATTGACACCAGTACATAAAGTAAGATGAGCGAACACTAAATTCAAATGTAATATGTTTCTTGCCTGAACAGCAAAGATTAATAAAAATAAGAAAAGTACTATTTAGATGCAGTTAATCGGATGGACTGAGCGCAAGTGGGAAACATATATTTAGAAAAAGCACATAAGGCTTCTAGGTTAGGCAGCACTCGGTAATTTAATCAGCCAACAGTACCAAAAATGTTTGCTTAGTGATCCCATGGGCTAAGGACATCTACTTAAAGAGATTTTGAAAAGTACATCCATCATCTGGCATAAAGCAGAGAAACTCAAAAAACAATATGCAATAATGGAACACCAAGGCAGCACACAATCTTTCCCTTTGTCAAGGTGAAGATGACCGTGCGATTTTGATCATATCTGCGTGCAATAGAAATGTCACAACTAGTAAATAACATGTCATAACAATAATGCCCATGTTTGGCCCCAAAAGAATTATAGAGTTTTTGATGTTATATGCACTTTTAAAACAGAGTAAGCATCACCACAGACTGATCATATCCTAAAAATAGTCTGATACCCCACGCCAGAAGCTTTATTGTGACTCCCAGTAAACAAACATTTCAAACAGATTCTTTCAGCAACCCAATATGTCCTTTACTATAGACGTTTAAAGGTAAAAGTTAAAGTCATCATTTCAGCTACATGGATGCATTTACATTGTTCAAAAGGTTAAAAAAATAAAGACAATAGATAGTTGCTCAATTAGTCAATACCTGAGTTTATATAAAATTATTTTCAAGTTTAAATAGTGAAATCACGAGCATTTGCTTCAAAATAGATATAATCATTATTACATTTGAAAATTATTGGTAAAACAACTTGACCTTATTCTAAAATGATGTACCTCATCAAAACATAATTCCAATACATGGACCGGATAAAATGTGTACATATATAAATATATATATATATATATGATGCACATTGGTCATGCTACGTTGGGGCTAAGATCACTTTGAATGTGGCAGTAAAAAGTAAGATCAGTTTATCATGTTTTTAAAACTATGTTAGCTATACAGGGTAAACCTTGGGGATTGCGATTTGTGGATATGCATGGTTGCATATGGATAGGCAGAAGCGTGCATGGCTCATAAATAAAATGTGCTCTGCCCTAATGATACCTTTAGGAACTCTTGTGAAATGTCCAAAGTTTGCCGCATAAACTGAACTATGAATCACAGAGGATTATATTCCAAGAATGACTCAGAATCCACAGTAATATCCCCCCCCCCATATTGATTATAAAACGCCTCTCCATGTGGATTACAGAAATATTTAAATGTTTCAAGCATGGTGAAAAATAGGTTTTAAAAAAACAAAAGATACATCAAGGTCAAATTACTGGCTGTGAGGCAACTGAGTTTTGATAAGTAAATTGTGATATGTTTTCACGTGACTGAGACCATAATGTTGCTATTGTTTGTGACGCAAATAAAATGCTTTAAATGTGCAAAATCATTTTTCTAAAGCGACTATATATTCCTTCTAGAATCTTTATTGTTTGACCAAACAAACATATGCCACATGAAACAACAGTACAAGAATAACTGCATATAAGCAACAGGCTTACCACGTGGAACTTGACAGTCTAAGAATATATTAAAAACCATTAGATATAAAATTCACAGGAGGTACAACCAACAAAATTCATTTACTTCACCCATGCTACTCCATAGAATGACTGAGCGCAGAAATGCATAATTTGAGTTTTGGGTCAAGCAATTTTTGAATGCCAGTTTATATACTCTGCCTCATTTTAGAAAGTTATATACTCTGCCTCATTTTAGAAAGTTATATACCTTTACCTGTCCATACTATTGATGATGCCAAAAGTTTTGGAAAGGTTTCACTGTTGTGTAGAGAGTCATGCATGCTTTACTTATGGAGGCCTTTCCACAGAAGATTTCGACTAAGCAGTTCAGGACAGCACCTTTAATACATTGATGCAAGAGAACAAAATCAGATAAACTTCATTCTCTCTCTTTTGGGAAATGTCTAGTAGTGCCTGATATCAGATCACTCTGAATGGTTGACATACAATTAATAATTCAGAAACCCATGGCATTCAATATGCACAAAAACCTTTTGAATTTGAATAGCCAATATGAAAATATTGACTTTTGTCTCTTCCGATGGTAGTCAAAAATATATCTGAAGCAATTTTGTCAAGTATAAACATAAACTATACATACATGTGTATTTAAGGGCAGCCAGTTGTAATTGCAATTGCATCACTGGTAGTGTATACACTCATCGAATATCCTGTACAAATTTGGTAAGGGTAAAGCATGGAGTTGGAACTTTTTAGCATCAGTCTAGCCATCATATGTTTTGAAAAAAATAAGTCTGTACCTGGTGGGGAGAGCCTCAGGGGTTGAGAGGACCGGTTTGGGGGCCACCAGTTGTATTTCATTGGTGACTGCTGTTTTCAAGTCGTCAATAAAATTTGTTTCCTCACATTAATGTTGTGAGATGGATGCTGATGTTTTGATAACTCCTGCTGATGTTTTGATAACTCCTGAACTGCCTGATAACAATGGGAACATAGTTGGCTTTACCCTTGTACATACGTTGTCCTGTAGAAACGTATCTAAAAATCGGAATTTAAGAATTTTGATCTTACAGTAAAGAGTAAACACCTGGAAATGTTTCTATTGTTTTTGTTTGAAAATTTACGAGCTTGTGCACTGTTCTTGAATGACTGATAGCCCAGATAGTATAAAATAGAGAAAATATGTCGACACCAAGCTGTAACACAGTTACACAAAGGTATCCATTATCATTATCAAAATCAAAATTAACAATACCAAAAGGGAACCCACTGAATGAGAACAATGGGGCTGGAATCCTTCATCAGCGAAATATGGGTGAATATGCTTGATATGCTGCTGTCCTGCTTGTAACTATGCTAGGCCTTGCATGCAACCTTAAACATTTCTATATCCAAAAATATACTCGTCACAAAAAAAGTTATATAAGTCTTCAAGGCTTTAAAGTTCTTCCTAGCTGATAAGTAACCAATATTTCTGTGCTCAAAAAGTAGCCCTGTGTCGCCTGAGAATAAGTAATAAGTGTTTACCCCCAGGTGCCAGACGTTCACATTTGGGCAGCCCTAATAGGGGAAGCTGGTGTGCTTAGCACACTAGAGTATACATGCTAGGGGTAGTACGCTTATAAACAGTACAGGAAATAGTAGTGTCCAAATGTTTTTTTTTAAAGCAAACCACCTAAAAAGGAGAAAAAAGACAGTGCCATCCGTTTAATTAATTAAGATTTCTTAGTTCCTAGAAGTGTCCCTATACAATTTCAAAGGAATAGGTGGGGCAAGTTTTGGAAGATTTTGCCAAAAATAGAGAAAAACAGAATCATGAAAAATTTAAAAATTTGCTGCAGCCAAGTTGTTGCTCAAAAAGTAGCCCTGTCTCCCCTGAGAGGAAGTAATAAGTGTTTACCCCCAGCTGCAGCCAAGTTGTTGTGCAGAAGACTTTTCAGTGTGATCATTGCAGAACACTGTACCGATCTGCCAAGATACATTCCCTAGTTTGAAATGAGGGTGCTGACGGTTTTGGTCATGTAGTAAAATATGCACTACTTCTGCCATTGCTATGGATTTCCTTAGTTATTACTAGCGCTGCGTGCACTATCTGACAAGTAACTCAATCGAAAAAATAGTATCCTGAGCAACACTATCTTGTTAACCAGTTACAAGATCTAAGATCACTGGAACGTGACCATTTGGATAAACGTAACCGAGACCCAAAAAAGTACATCATTTATTACACATACAACAATTACACCCTATGAGGCAGAGGCCATGGTAATAATACTGAGGCAGTCACAGAAACCATTTTGCTCACAAAACCACAGAGTTCTAATTTTATTGATTTCACAAACATGTAGCCAATACTTCATTATATGTAGCAGCACCTTTAACAATGGTGGTCTCCTTCCAAATGCTAAAAACGGCACTCTTGCATAAAGTAAGCAGTCCTAGTCTCACATTGGTTTAAAATTACATCCAAATAGACTTTCTTGTGTTAAAGTAACATATTTGAACATTTAAGAACTGACTATATGGCAAAAACAAATATCAGCATACAAAGCACACAGGGATTATTTAATGACTTCAATAACAAAACCTTTTTACCAGACAAAGCCTTTTGTTTCTGGGTGGTGTTCGGAAGTATATATAATTTGCCGTTTTCTCGCAAGCGTGGTATACTGTCTGAAATTTACTTCGACAGTTTTGATGGTATAACAAGACAAAAGATGACTTCGCTAGCACGTGTTTTTGCATGGGCTCTTTTTATGTGACTGGGTGGATTCCATATCTCTTAAGGTTATGTGTATTGACTGTTTGTAAAAGTAACAGCTCCAAGCTCATATAAAGGCATGCACTTTGTGTTAAACATGAAGCGATATTAACATAAGTCGTATGCTGCAAATAGTGATAGGGATATTTACTTTCAAATGTTATATATAGCTCAGAAGATCTGAAATGTCAGAGTTGACTATAACATGGTAAAGTTAAGAGTGCCTCTTTTACAAATCAATCTTCTTCTAACAATGTTATGCTGAAGCAACTTGAAAGCATGGTATAACAAAATGATTTGCAATTCACTGGGCACCCCTGACATGTCTTATCACAAGGAAGAATATTACTAACAGTTGTCACAAACACAGTCTATTTTGCGGCTGTAATTGACCATTGTGTGGGTATTGACTATGGTGTGGTGGATGTTGGCAGTTTCAACTCATGTGTATTATCTAACCTTTGATCGTGCTGCTTGATAACCCTTGAGTGATTTGTCTGCCAGTCCTCCAAGTGCAGGCCATGTAGGAAAGTGTTTCTGACAAAAATTTTATTTGGTTTGCTTTGTCATTTTTTCAAGCAACAAATCTGCCAAAGGTGGAAAAACAGCAAGTTATACAGGTCACCTTTGGTGTGTAATCAAACGTACCTTCTACCTTAAGTGCTCCAGGAACTATAATTTGACTGAAACAGCTACTGGTTGCTTTATGAGAAGCCACACAAACAAGTTCATCTTCCGTGCCCAATATTAATCTATCACTTTCCAGTAAGTGAGATACTTAGAGAAGAACAGGGCATGAAAAGGAAAACAGGTACATATGAAATGCTAGTGGGTGGCTGATAATCATTTTTGGGCACTTGGTATAGCGATTGTAAACGACAGGTAGTGGTGCAGCCGGTAGGTGGCTTGCTAAAGGCCATAAGGTGCGCCTATATCCATCAGAGAAAAAAAATAAGCAAATGTTTTAAATGATATAGGGTTATGATTTGCTGAAGTGTAAGTTCTTTTGTCCCTGGAATTGATCCGAACTCCCTCAAAGTTTAAGGTGAGCTTTATTTCTAGTCGGTTTGCTAGTACAATGAACAAAAGCTCTGAATGGGCTACCTGCCGACCTGGTGTTATATGTGTAATGTATAGAATCAGAATAAACCAAAAACCAGGGAGTACATTGTATATAAGATAAATGCCAAGGCAAGTTACAAAACAAATGATGATAATTAGATGATTTAAGTTGCTTTGCGATTCTTAAAATTGACCACGCCCAGAGCGTCAATTTAAAAAGGTTAGTATGAACTAACAAACTTTAGTTATTTCAAAACATATAGGGCTAACCACCTATAACCCTAGATTTATCAATTGCACCAAATATAAAAACAGACACGGTAGGTCTGTCACTTGCTTCGGTTCTCCTGACTTGTCTGTAAGCTGAGTTCAAAACAAAAGAAGAAAGTACGCCTACATCGTCGAAGTGTTACTTATGAATCGGTAACATTATAGGAATGCTCTACTTCCATTATAGCTATGAATCACAGAATGCCGTCAACAGCACAGCACAGGCAATGAAGTATTTACGAAAGGGTTTGGAAAAACTTTGCCCATATTCATGAATTTTAACCAAGCAATGAGAGCATGTGAATTGAGCAAAAGGCATAGCTTTAAATTACCAAAACATCATTGGCCATCTTCTCATACAGATATGAAGAAATAAATTTCAAATCTGACTTCGGACAAGGGGCCGTTGAAACAGTCTTTACCGTCTAAAAAGGTTAGCTTCTCCAAAACATATAGGCCTTATCCATTAAAAACCCAAAAGGTTTCACCTTTGTGGAAAATAAAAAGAGACGTGGAAGGCCTGTCACTTTTTGGTGTTCCTGGCTTGTCAGTCAGTGTTTTTGACAGCAACTAATTTAGGTTCTGTGACCTAATGGAAAGTCAGCGCGTGATACCTCTCCAAATAACCACCAGTTCGCATTGGTACATCACATCACTGGTGGATCAAATCCCTGCCCCCTCTTTTCCTTTTGACAACACACGGTATAATTAGGCGTATACATGTTCCCTGTATAAGTAGCTATGCATTGTTGCCTATGAAGCCCTACAGAAAGAAACATAGATGTTCTCTGCCTGCATCTTTTCTAATGCACTTCAGGAAGAACATCCATGATTTCTTCCACAAGCTGTATGGTAGATTTTTTAATTTCAGGCTGTTTGGACTCAAATGGAATATGTAGCTTTTGCTCCAAGAAGTCCACATCAGACATGCTATTGTTGTATAATGCAGCCATTACAGAATTATTGCCATATGTTCAGTTTCAGGGTGTTCTTCTGGTGCCATTAGCTTCTCCGTAATCAGGTGATTGTGGACTGTGCTAATTAGGGTTACCAGCTTGTGTCTCTAAATAAACAGGCCACAAAATCACATGGCTGCGAGAACTGTCACTCCGAGCTTGACAGATACGGTTCCTACTCTAAGTACAGCACTTTCAAAAGGATATGATATCAGAATAGGCAATAAAGTTCCAAAGTATGATCAATGGGCTTTTATATGAAAACAGGGGTTCGACAGTTGTCCAGTGCCACTACTCTTCTACAAATATCCTAAAGCTATATGCCTTTTGTCTAGCAACTATATCAGTACAATGAGAATTTTGCCATTTCCAAATGTGTTTCTCATGTGCCCCCCCCCCCTTCATAAAAATAGGTCGAATTATCACTTGAAAGTAAAAAATAAAAAGTTGAACATTTGCACTTTTATGCATCACAAGAAGCTCTCATTTGCTATAAAATCCGGCACTAGTTATTGCAAAAACTGTGTTTCCAAACATTAAATATCGATTCAATTGGAATTCTTCTTCATCATATTTGTCTTGTTTTGTTTTTCTGTTCCTTTCAGTTTTTTTAAATCAGTGTTCGGATGAAAAAAAGGTGATGGAATTTCCTTTGGAAACAAACACAGACATGTTTGTTTGCTGTTATGGTGTCAGCTCTGACATCGTCCAATCAGCACTTGACAGCACAATTATATATTGCCACCCTGCAGGATTGAGGAAAGAATTTTTTTAGATATTGGCAGTTGTAGTAATCTATGTACAGCTTAAAAAAGGAATATATCCAATATGACTGTAGGCCTGTGTACACCTGCGCTTAATTGGTTAGACTTAAGTTTATCCGCTATTGTATTTTCCTACTGGTGCGTGTATGCACCAAAGGGAACGTATAAGTAAGTGCATTTACTCCTTGCGAGTGTTGATAGCATAAAAATGATGAACATGGTGTGCTATACATGGCACTTTTGGCGCCGACTTCAGTTTCCATTTCCAAGATGTAAGAAGTTTGTTCTAAATTTGCTAAAGAATATAACATCTTTCCAAATCTCAGCACATGGTTCTTGGCAATACAGATGCATATCCTGGTGTTCTTTTAGATGATTCCCTTATTC
The DNA here is from genome assembly GCA_964020975.1 of Hermodice carunculata. Lineage (NCBI taxonomy): Eukaryota > Metazoa > Annelida > Polychaeta > Eunicida > Amphinomidae > Hermodice > Hermodice carunculata. Next base: position 85,603,441 of record OZ026623.1, on the reverse strand, counting down.
AAAGTAAAGTTAATCAATTCAAGCACATTGGCTATATCATTGGTAAGAACGCTCTGCAGGACAGTATTGGGTCCTATATCTGACATTTTCAGATAGAGGTCAATATTTTAATGGCTCAATTTGGGAAAGTTTTACCATAGGCAAGATATCAGCTATCATAACGTACTGCAGCCTCTTTATAGATGCCAATTATGGGATCTCTCTAAAGCAGAAGTTGAACATTTCTATACCGCTTGGAGAAAAGCGATTCGATTTATCTGGCGACTTCCCTACAGGTGCCATAATATATTATTGCCAAACATTTGTGAAGATGCACATGTTGATAAACAACTACACAAAACGTTTATGGAGTTTTTTCATGGGATTGTAAACAGCAACAATAAAATAGTTAATATATGTGGGCAACTTGCTGTAGGCGGAAGTCAATCAGCAGTTTGCAACTTCAGCAAAAAGTCAATCAGCAGTTTGCAGCTTGAATCTAATGAATACAAGGTATAAAACCGACAAATTTAATTTGAAGAAGCTAAACTTAGGTTTTTGTCTGAAGTGCATTCCACAATAGCTCACCCTCTGTAGCTAATACCGTAGGTAATGGGAACAAATGTACTACACAATTTGTCACATAACTTTGCCTTGCTGGCGATGGCAAATTAAATGCTATATTCTCATGGCAAGATATTTGTGACACCATTATCATGTTATTCACCACACCTTCGCTGTGAATCACACATAGGATCCACAGGTCCTTCCAGGTCATGATTCTTGAAGATTGATGTACTTTATACTTGTATGCATGTGCAAGACGCAATTTTTTTTGCTGGCTTCAAATGTATGATAATTCTTGTATGTGTACCTGTTGAGTACGAATATATATATATATATATATATATATATATATATATATATATATATATATATATATATATATATATATATATACACATATATATATATACACATATATATACATACATATATATATATATATATATATATATATATATATATACATACATATATATATATACATATATATATATATATATATATATATATATATATATATATATATTCTTGTACACTTGATTTAGCATTTACCTAATCTATGCCCATAATGTAACTCTGTATAGCCATGGAGTATATAACCATGATCAGGTAGGCAATTGTGATTTTGAACAATTTTCATTAAAATAAAAAAAAAGCCACTAATGAACACATAGGAAAACTGTCGTTTCCATCACAGGCTATTTCTATGGGGCGATGCTTGCTGCTAAACTAATGAACATAAACATGCATTATGTGATATAGCTACAGTGGTGCTGTAGAAAACTTATAATCTATTATTTCCCATTTGTTTTTGTATGCAGCTATTTTACTCCTGAATCTATGATTACTAGTTTGTTTCTGGCGGGGTAAGGTAAAACTGAACTGGCGTCCGACAGTGGTAAATCAAGGAATATTGCTACAGCTGGTTTTATTTCTGAAGTGTAAGCATCACTTTCGCTGCCTTGCTCAGAATACGTATACCTAGTACCTGCTACTGATTTTCAAGTTCTGCATTGGTTGTTTTTTTTTTTTTTTTTCGTTTTTTTTTTTTTTTTGGAAAAGTAGTCACAGGTTTCTATATATCTTTGATGCTCCTGAAGCATTTAACTGCTTGAATCATGGCCTAGTATTTACAATAAATTACAGGGGCATTTACCTGGGTATATTGTACATGTTGTACATGCTCTGGATGTGCTGCACAACGGCAACTAATCCCCATGGCTGTATGGCATAAATAAAGACAATCTTAAACACCTCATGAAAAGTTATATTGTTTGCTTTGTTGGTGGCACCACTGTTTAACATTTACTTTATACTGATGACTTGCTATAATTCTTTCCTCAGCTAAAGGTGTGCAAATGTCAATAACCATATACCGTAATTTTGCTTTGAAAAGAGCTGCTTTATTCAATAAGACATATAAAGTTGTTTTTCACTTTGTTTGAGGCAGAGTAAATACTTTGGGTTCCTTATGCCGAAGGAAAATCTTGAAGCTCTAGCAAAGACTTGACGTAGAAACACGTGTTAAGAAAAACGTGTATTGTATTAAGATAAATTTATAATCCATCTTTTAACAAACAGTTTCACAGCGAGGAAATTTGTATGAGTAATATACATGCTTTCCTCGTTTTTCCTTTTTCACCTAAGCGATATTATGTGCTAAAGTGTTTTAATAGATGCAGGCTATACTATGTCCAGGTCAGTATCCTACCCTGTACAGTTCCACCGAGAGCCTGTGTCCTCCAAAGCGCTTCCAGGTATGTGGAGGATAGGCGTACAGGGTAGGAGTGATCTACCAATGGGTTAATTTATATATCCTACGCAGCGCCAGGAAAATGAATTGCTTTGATTAATCAATCGTTTTTAAGTTCCAAGGAAATATACAGGCCTATTTCATACGAAGAGAAATTTAAAAAACCTAGATCTGTAAGGCCAAGGACTGTTTGAACACTATCAAGTCCAATATTCTAAGAGCAAAGACCTATCCCGTGCCATTCACTGAAAAACTGCACAGTTCTAAATCATTAAAGCAAATTAATTTGTGAAAGGAACATATCATATTCATAAAAGTTGAAATTAAGCAGAAAGTTTTAGGCATTATTTGCCTTTATAAAATTGGGTCATCAGTGGGGAACCAGTGCAAGACTTGTTTCAGTGTCATTGATGCTCAGACAAGTCGTTCTGCTAACTGGCGGCACCATGTCTGCAATTCCAATACAAACATCCCAAGCTGATGTATTACGGAATAAAACGAATATGATGCTCCTTTGTTAATAGGCGTACTAAAAAATGTGGCCCACACCACGTACATATAATGAAACTACTTTTACAAAGAATAAGTCTACACCTAACATTCATGAGTAGGCCTACCACAATTGAATCCTATAATCAATTAAGTATAATAAACCCACACGTAGCCGCAACACTTGGTCTTTGAACAGACCTGACTAGGCCTTCCTGACAGAGTGATTAGATAAAATAAATCCAGTGCTATCATATTTCTATGCACATCCCATGCACTGCCCAGTATGCTTCCCTGCTAGATATTTGCACTGACTGGTTTATGGGTTTGAAGTGAATTGCTCTTATTGGCAGATTGTTTTCAACTTGCGGGGAGACAAACAGGCCTATGTTATTTCGATGCACCCCTCGTATGGCTCCTCCCTAGGCTTCCCTGCAAGTTTTTTTTTTTTGCTTGGATTGGTCCATAGGTTTGAAGCTCGACGGAAATATGAAGAGCACATGTGATTTCAATGCAATTTCACATGATCCTGTGGCGTTCTGATCCTAAAATAACCTTATGTTCCAATGATATTTTCTTCGTCAACGTGTTATTCCTAAAATAGTAAATGGTAAATGACATACAAGATGTATCCTTTGTGGTATGCCCTACAGTATCGTGTTCAAATTAGCTGGGTTTTCTGTGTACTTAATCATGTTGAGGTGACAACAAAGATATAGTTTCTTCGATTCGCATTTCACCGTCGGTGGCAGCATGTCCTTTGTTAGTCTTACCGCACACACTCCATCGGTACATGAAGGTTGTGAAGATTATACACAAAGCTGGTTGGTGGGACATTTATGCACTAACTTTGTTTGCTCTTATTTGTGTTGTTTCGTTTTGTTTGTGTTCCTTTTGTGTGAGAAGAGAAGAAAGTAGTTAATTACAGTATCCAACAAATAATTTATTTCTGAGCACTTTGTGCAGTTTTTCCAGATTAGAATAATGAAGATGCAGTGATTGTAATGTACTGTCTGGAATTGTATTATGTTCGCTGATAACTATACAAAAAATGCAGATTTCATGGATGAAGTCAATATACAATAGCTGTCCGGAATGACAAAAAAAATTGAGTAAACTGCAACAAAATTAACACCACATGGTTTTCAGCTGGAGTAAAGTAAACCCGTGCCTGTAATTAATGGATACAAGATAAGCTTTAACCTTGTGCATAAGTTGTCATGTAAGAAACGTATCTAAACTAGCCAATTCAAGAATTTTGAAGTAAAAGAAATAATTTATCTTTTTGTGAATTAGAACTTGAAAATGTACTTATTCTTACTATGTTACTCATTACTAATTTAAGAGCATGTCCAGCGTTCTTGAATAGGATATACCCCAGACAGTGTAACAACAGAGAAAATATGGATACACCAGGGAGTAATACAAGCATATAAAGAAGGGTTTTTACCAAACTTAACATGGAACACCTAGGTTACTGGCACCCAACTGCGTCATATGAACCTAATTTACGAAAAGAAAGTATAGCAATCATGAAACTGTCATGCTTTCTGCTTATTAGGATGTATTCATATTTAAATGCGGTCTTACTCTAACACTTATTTAGCTAAAGAGGAAGCCACCTGCATCAGGTCAGATCCATGTATTTAGCATGGTCAAAAGTACTTTCGCAATAAAAGAAACAACACGAACACAGAATGATCTTAAGAAAATATATTAATACATATTTGAAACATAAAGGATGCCTATATTGATTAGAAATTGGCTCTGTTGTGGTTGGAAAGGTGCTATTTATGGATGTTTAAATAGTATATAATACAAATCTGCCCTGATCATGGTGGAAGCATCAGTCTGTTGCCCGGGCAACACAGGCAGTGAGCAGGATCGCAGTTAAATATGAATGTCTCCTATTGTCATTTCGGCAGCACATAATATTGCCATTGGTTTGTTACAATTCATTTCAACTACAAATGGTTTCGATTAATTCTGGTATGCCTTATAAATTTTTGGCTCATCTTACTGTTTAGTGGGCTGAGCTTACAGGACAGTTAGTTGTCTGCCTTTCGTCCACTTATGCATCAACAATTCATATTTTTGCTTTGCCTTGAAAAACTTGATTAACTCCACAATTGATAGAATTGATCCAATGTTTTTCCGAATTATTTGGATCTCCACCAACGTTGTCATATGGTCATGCCGTAGTGACTTTTTTAATTATTATTATTATTATTATTATTATTATTATTATTATTATTATTATTATTATTATTATTATTATTTCGTGAGGGGGGATCTTAATATGACTTCATTGGAACATATCGACCAAGCACTACGAAATTGCATAGTTTTTTTTCTGGGGACTACAAGTGACATTTTTGACTTTTTCTACAAAACTAGATTCGTTCACACACTCTTCGATTACTCTGTAAGTCACGTTGGGTTGCTATTGTAATTAACAATCTTGTTTTCTTGTAATACGTGTGGCACAGTTACTTCAAATTTAAAAAGGATATTTCTGGGGATCGTCCTTACTGTGTTTGCTAAATAGTCAAGCTCCAATGTCTTTCCTTATTGTAAAAAAAAATCATGTCCAAAATTTGTTGGTCAATTGCTGCAAAATTGCATAAACACATTGCAGGGTACATGTTAATTTTAATTTCATCGTCTCTTAGATTATGCTGGCACGTACTGGCGATGTACCTTGTTAAAAGTTAAAACTAAATTCTTTCCCTTGCGATGTTATTCTCTACCCTTGAAGTTTATCGAAACTTTCAATCTGAGTTGCTTTTGCTGAATGTGTACATTCCCATTTATTTAATATCAATTAGGCCAATGGCGATTGCAATGTCAATTCACCTTTTGAACTTCTCCAAAACCATCGCCTAGGTCCAGTACATACCTGTTGGAAATGTAGTTTAGGTGGGTGTCTGGGAATTCAATCTCCATACTGAAGTTCACTACCATAAACGAGCCTGTTTATTTGCAATAAAATTACATAGGGACACCTCGTGATATGAGGGCAACACTCACACAGTTCACGGTGACCTTGCCTTTTATTGCCAATGACACAGGTCCCCAAAACTAATTGTCCCGTTCTCTTATCATGAGAACTATTTGAACTAGGACGTTGATATTGATGGTCCTCTTTTTGTCAGCCAAATTTATAAAGCTCATAAGAAACAGTGACTTTGTTTCTAGGCGCACAGGGCTACTTTTGTGGGGTTTACTGATTCATGATAAATCAAAGGCTGTTTGAGCCAGGACTTACACCATTTAGCCATTATTTAAATATATCTACATGGCAAAATTCAGTGAAAAATGTCATAAGCCAAAGTTCAATGAAAAATGTCATTGGCCAAAGGTAGAACAGACACCAGGAGGAATACTTAGTGCCGAAATAGTTAAAACAGCAACAAACGTGTCCTGGTTATTAACAATTCATCTTGGTGTACCAAAAATACACACACACATACATGCATGTATATATATATATATATATATATATGCAGATTAAAGAGTTCAGACTGTGGAATAGGGTAACGATTACTCAAAAGTGGTTCTGGTCAAAAAGACACAAACACAATATATATATACATACATAAATATATATATATATATATATATATATATATATATTAATATATATATATACTGCCTCATTTGTTCTCTTGCTTAAACGGAAATATAAAAAAGGTGAATTGAAGGTACCTGTCTACCTGTGACAAATTGCTACTGTTGCATATTTTCTCTTTATTTCACATTAACCTGATCAGCGACACAAGCAGATTGATTACAAAACTGGTACCTGTAGTGTGACGATATTGATACTGAAGAGAACTGACATAGCCACTCTGACCGTTCACTCTCAATATACTATAAAAGTGCCATAAAATAGTCAGAAAACACTCCAAATCCACTGTTTATTCTAACGTAACACCAAATAACATCCGGACATGAAATATCCTTGCATAGTAACACTCTTCCCACCAGCATAAAAACATTAATGGGTCAGGTTGTTAATACACTGTCTTCCTCTGAAAGTGCAAATAAGAACTTTTAGTTTGTGTCTGAACTGTGGGGTACAATTTACATCAATTTTCATATCTGGGATTTATCACGGAAGAAAAACTGAACTTATGCAGAAAGGTTTTATCAGTTTTCGTGCAAAATTTGCGGAATGTTTCTTCACAATAACCAGCCAAAAAACACATTAAATATATGTTATAATTAGGACTGTTTTAAATTTGACCTTTTGAACTTTATAGAACCACGAGTTAGATGTACATTATGCTTGGCTGACTTACAGATGACTTACAATGGCATACTACATTTTTGGAATTCTAAATTATTACCCTAATAATTGACTTATTAGATGATTTGTGGGATTATATGCTTTCTTGAACATTTAAAAATGTCCTTTCAAAAATACTTCTGGAAACCAACTTGAAATGTGACTGCTATCCTTACAAATTTTGACTATTGTAATGCATTTTTGACTACGTTTTAATGATTTGAGGCCTAATGTCACTTGCTTCTGGCTGATGTTTAACATTTGAACCAATGTACTTATTATATTTGGAAATTCAAACACTTTTCTTTTTGAAATACTCTTAGTTTATCTCCTTTCAAACAACATCATGTCTGTAACTACATGCCTACAACACATCGAATTATATAATCATGTTTAGATTCTCATTGATGGTCATTTTAGGCGTAGAGGGCTTTTCTGATGGATTGATGTTGGTGTTGGTGTCGCTTTGTGGACTTATATGGATGATGATCATTGTTGAGATGGTGGTTGCAAGTAGTACCTTTTTAGTCCCCCGCCCACTTGGTGGGGGACTAAAGGTTTGCATCTTGTCCGTCTGTCCTTCCGTCTGTCCGAAGCTTCTCCGGGCCATATTTCCAACACCATAACACCCACAGCTACCAAATTTAATGTGTTTGTACTTCCTAGGATAGAGGTGTATCGTGTGCCAAAAGTAGGTCACTAGGTCAAATATCTGGGTCACAGAATACATATGTATGAAAAATCTTGTCCGGGCCATAACTTTTTTGTCCTTTAACTTAGAGTCATGAAATGTTACACAAATGGGAAGCTTAGTCTAAGAAAGTGTCATAAAGCAAAACTAGGTCACTAGGTCAAATATTTGGGTCACCATGATATGTAAATATACAAAATTTTCAGGTCCTGACTGTAATTTTTTTAACTTTTGCACCTCTTTTTATGAATGTAACATGATAATGGACCTTGACCCAAAAGTGTATCATGAGGGGAAATTAGGTCACTATGTCAAATATATAGGTCACAGTATAAAATTCTGTGTAAAACCTTGTCAGCACCAAATTTCTTATACCATAATACCTACAGCTACTAACTTTGTTATGTGCATACTTCTTGGGGTGCTGGAGTGTAGCATGGCAAAAAACGGTCACTAGGTTCAAAATCTAGGTCACAATGTGAAATCCATGTAAAAACTTGTTGGGGCCATAACATTTTTGTCCTTTTACTTAGATTGATGAAATTTTACACAAATGTGAAACTTAACATGGAAATGTGTCGTAAAGTAAAATTAGGTTACTAGGTCAAATATTTGGGTCACAGTAATACATAAATGTACAGTATTTTCATGTCCTTACTGTAATTCTTAAAAAATTTTGACTTCTTGTTCAGGTAGGACTTTGATACTATACAGGGTTATCATTCTAAACAAAAGCTAGGCAAAGTTCGAAGATGGGTGACCTTGACCTAATTTCCAAGGTCACAGTGGTGCCTGAGTTACCTTTGGTTTCCACACAATAACTGAAGAGGTTTTTAAGCTAGGACTTTTATATTGTACAGGATTATAGTCTACATTTGGGGCTAGGCGAAGTTTGAAGATCAATGACCTTGACCTCATTTTAAAGGTCACAGAGCTACTTTACTGAATATGGTTTCATGCTTTCTGCATGATAACTTATACCTTAGAGCCAGGACTTTTATATTGCAGAGCCTTATGGTTCTCTGTAAGGGCTGTGTTGAGTTCAAAGATGGGTGACCTTGACCCAGCTTTCAGGGTCACAGAGAGATTGTAGAATTCCTGTGGTGACCTTGATCTAAATTCCAAGGTCACATATTCACCTGATTTAACTATGGTTTCTGCATGGTAACTGAAGAGGTTTTGAAGCTAGGACTTTTATATTATACCAGATTATAGTCCATATTCGGGGCTAATCGAAGATTGGTGACCTTGACCAAATTCCAAACGTCACAGAGCCACTTTACTTAATATGGTTTCATGATTTCCGCATGATAACTTGTACTCCAGAGCTATGACTTTTATATTGCACAGCTTTATGGTTGCCTATAAAGACTAGGTTGAGAATGAAGATGGGTGACCTTGATACAGTTTTCTGACATTGATGTATGATCAGCCTTCACTAATTTTGTAAGGTGACGAGTGCCCCATCTATCACTATCAATAGGGTAGCGAGGGCAAGGGTAATGAGGGCGGGGGGCATCTATGCTTTACAAACATATCTTGTTAAATACTGAATTTTATTGACATTTTCAACAAGTTAAGAACCTCCGCTTACAAATTTTGGTCCCTTTTCATAAATTGTATGGTCCTGTATGTGCATGAATGATGCAACTGTTCAAGCCAATTTACTGAAATAGGCCTATAATTTCAAACAAAACTTTTTGCATTCTGTCATGTGAAAACTAGATAAGGTTTTTTCCCCCCTATGGACCTTTGCACTTACGTTTTGGTCTCTTTTGGGTAAAGACGAACTATAAATTTATATGTTTCAGCTATACATACCAAGAAACATTGCCTTTGGTCGGAATTGACTTGGATTTGTTTCGTTAGGACTACGGTTTGGATGTGGTAATGACACTGTCTAATTCAATAATATAAAAAATCTGATAGTTAAGACTTTTTTATCATTGTGTTTTACTCAGGTCATTTTTAATTTGACGTGTATTTTTCTGATCTCATATGCTTTGTGATCATGAAATATCTTTGCCAGTTCAAAACACCATTGATTAACCCCCCCCCCAAAAAAAAAGTCAGCTTATGTTTGCAAGAATTGGGTGGCCCAATCTTTGGCTGAAATGTTATTAGGCAATTTCTTACAACCAGCAGAGTTTCATTTTCGGCATGTTTGGAGGTCATTCCCCATTGTCCCTGAGTCTAGAGCTGTCTAAACCACTGTAGGACAACATGTAGTTAGGACAAAATGTATAATCCTTGCTTTTGTGGACAGGAACCACCGATTCTGCTGATTATTTTATAAAGCACATGTGAGTGACAAGACCCCAATTGGGATGGGGGGGGGGAGGGGGGAGGGGAACCCATGAACTTTGAATTTGCTTCATTTATTTTTGACTTCTTTTTAACTGATATGTGTAGATTCCATATAATTGTTCCAAAATACACAATAAGCTGTAAGATTGAAATTGCTACGAACAACACATTAAATATAGGAGAAACTTAGCAAACCCAAATCTGTAAGTCCTAGTGCCCCTTGAACACTATCAAGTCCGATATTCCCTTAGCAAAGTCCTATTCGGTACCATTCACTGCATACCTGCAAAGTTTGAAATCATTTTAGGAAATTCCTGTATAAAAGGAACAAATCATATTCATGAAAATTTAAATTAAGAAATTATGGCAATAAGTCCCGGACAAAGCTAAAGTACGCAGCCTGTGGCATGATCGTGAAATCATAACAGGCCCCAGGGAGTAAATGCTTTCAGCTCCTTGGGTTTTAGCATACCAACCCGTTGCCGATAATTGTGTCTTATCTGGGCTTGATCAGAACATAATTATCGAAATCAAAATTAACAATACCACAATGGAACTCATTTGATGACAACAATGCGGCTGAAATCCTGCGTCTCCGCAGTATGGATCAATATGCCTGATCTGGTGTTCTCTTTAAGTAACTATGCTAGTATATACATGTAACTTTTCAATTTTTTAAATTCAACAATATACTCGTTAAAAAAAGTTACATTCCAGTCTTTTGGGCTTTAAAATTCTCCCCGCCTTATATGTAACCAATATTTGGTGGCAGAAAAGTAGCCCTTTGGCTCCTGTGGAGTTAGTAACAAGTGTGTACCTCAAGTTTCAGAGATGGGCAGCCCTATCAGGGGAGCTGGTGTTCCAAAAGTTTGCGAACACTAGAAAATGCATGCAAGGGGGAGTGCGATTATTCAATGTTAGGTATTATTCAGCAATAAACATTTCAAATAGATCTGGTTCATATTGAGTGGTTGGCAATGACCTATTCTAATTGTTTGCACATGCGTACAAGTTTGCTAACTGTGTTCTGCAGAATTTCATTCCACTTCTCTGTCAAAGGTCTTGCAACTTTATGCATAGTGCTTCCAGGGGTAAGACGACCACCAACTCGCCAGCCCATAACACCCAAATGATGCTCAATGACACTAGGGATAAGTGACCAAGTTTTTGAAGACCAATGTCTTTGTCTGCAAGAACCTCTGTGACAGTATGTACCGTATGCGGTCGGCCATTGCCATCCTATAGGAGAAAACCATCACCTATAGCACCAGCGTATGGAAAGACCTCTTATTGTAGCCCATAGGAACTTCGACCCTTGGACAGGTTTTGCTGTTTGAGCTTCTCTAAAATAATGTATGACCTACTAAGTCTGTTTCCCGGAATATCAACTGAGCTGTAATAAAGTTATGCAACAAATCACATTTTACATGCATCTTCTCATGTATACACGTTTCTGCAGTTTTGCAAGAACTGTTATAGAACTTATTTTTGACAAGTATATGTTCAAAATAAAGGAACGCTAGTGAATAAATCTAACCATTAAAGTGCTAAGCACTGCTATACTTTTTTTTTCATTACCGTTAAAACATAGAATGGTTAAAAGATTCAAATTCTTCATGAAGATACCTTTCATTCAAATACCAACAAGCCTGGTCTAAAGCAAAAAGTAATCTTAGTAAGCTTTCCTCAGGGCACTTCGCACGCATTGTGCATAGGGTGCCCCGAGTAAAGCTGCTGACTCAATCTTAAATCAGCACTTTTAGGGGTTAACAGACATCTGCTAAAGGTATATTTTATGTACGCTTAAAAAAGGAAAAATTATTGAAAATCAGGGATTCACCCTATCACCACCAAGTGAAGAAGTTTCTTTACTCCTCTCTGAATCTCTGAAGCTTTATCTTTAAACGTTTCAGAACAATCTGAGGAATGTTTGGCAGAAAAATATTACAAGAGCAACTCACCTAAAAATTAGAAAAAAATTAGGGTGCAATTTTGGAACAAATTGAAATTTCGTAGTTCCCAGAAGTGTCCTTGGAGCAATTTTGAAAAGATTTTGTCAAGATTGGGGAAAAGGCCAAAATCCTGAAAAATCCGAAAATTTTACTGCAGCATACCTATTTGAACATACTTATTTGACACACACTAAACTGAACTTGTCTCTGAGTTTCAAGTGAATCTGGACAAGAGTTTGGACTCTTTTTGAAAATGTGTCTATCCATTGCAATCCCCATTGGCTTACATAGTAATCGACAGGGATGCATGCATGCACCTAGAGATATCCCCCCCCTAAAAAAATAATAAACACCATCTCATTGACAGTGTCGTAGAAGAAACAAAATGGGAATTCCCATTGCTATTCTCATTGCCCTACATAGTAATCAAAAGGAATGCAATGCATTCCTAGCGAAGAAGTGCCCAAGCTGAACATAAAATTACAAAAAAAAAATAACAACAAGATATGTTTGTAAAACATAGATGCCCCCCTCCCTCATTACCCTTGCCCTCGCTACCCTATTGATAGTGGTAGAAGGGGCACTCGTGAACTTACAAAATTAGTGAAGGTTGATCATACATCAATGTCACAAATCTTTATACTTTAACCTAGCCCTTAAAAAAAAACTAAAAACCTGGGCAATATAAAAGTTTTAGCTGAAAAATTAGTCATCGTTTAGAAACCATATTCAACAAAGTGGCTTTATGACCTTGGAAATTATGGCACGGTCACTCATTTTCACTTGACCTTCAGTTATTGTGCGAAAAACAAAAAGGAAGTCTACTGTCTGTGTGTGACCCTCAAAACTGGGTCAAGGTCACGCATCTACAAACTCAAACTAGCCCTTATAGGCAACCATAAAGCTGTGCAATATAAAAGTGCTACCTTTAAAATGTAAGTTATCATGCAGAAACAGTATTCAACCAAATGACTCTGTGACCTTTGAAATTAGGTCAAGGTCACCCATCTTCAAACTTGACCTAGACCTGAATACGGACAATTATCCAGTGGAATATAAAAGTCCTAGTTTAAAAACCTCTTCAGTTATCATGTGGAAACCAAAGTTAACTCAGGTACCAACCTGACCTTGGAAATTAAATCAAGGTCACCAAACTTTAAGCTTCTTCTAGCCCTTAGCAAGAACTATAGACCTGTAAAGTATCCCAGTCCTAACTTAAAAACTTCTTGCGTTATTGTGCAGAAACCACAGGAAGCATCAAACCATATTCAGTAAATTGGCTCTGTGACCTTTAAAATGAGGTCAAGGTCATCCATCTTCGAACTTCGCCTAGCCCCAAATATGGACCATAATCCTGTGCAATATAAAGGCCTACCTTAAAAACCTTTTCAGTTATTGTGCAGAAACCAAAGTTAACTCAGGTACCACTGTGACCTTGAAAATTAGGTCAAGGTCACCCATCTTCGAACTTCGCCTAGCTTTCGATTAGAATGATACACCTATACAGTATCAAAGTCCTAGCTCAAAAACTTCTTCAAATATGGACTATAATCCTGTGCAGTATAAAAGTCCTAGCTTAAAAATCTCTTCAGTTATTGTGCGGAAACCAAAGTTAGCTTAGGTACCACTGTGACCTTGGAAATTAGGTCAAGGTCACCCATCTTCGAACTTCGCCTAGCTTTTGACTAGAATAATACACCGATACAGTATCAAAGTCCTAGCTTAAAAACTTCTTGAGTTATTGTGCGGAAACCACAGTCTACCGACCGACCAACCGACCGACAGACCGACCGACCGACCGACCGACCGACCGACATGTGCAACGCTATATGCCCCACCTTCTTCGAAGGGGGGCATAATTAGTAGTCCAAATTATCACAAACTAGCGGTCAACTTTGGTACTAATCAGGAATGCATACACTAACCTACAGGAAGCCAAATTAAAAAAAAAGAAAAAGCAAGTGCACAGTGATCCATAGGATCTATGTCCCTTGCCACAATAGATAGAAACAAGAGGGCTGTGTGAACAGCCCGAGCCTCAGCTTATCTTGACATTTATCACACTTGCAGCTCTATGAACTTGGGAAAGGATCAAGAGCACCATGTTCTGAGTAAGTCTGACCTTTATAGAAGAACACTTACATGTGCAACATCAAGGTTCAAGTAGTTCTCAAGTTATAATGAAGAGTAAAATTCCTGTATGTTGCACTGTGACCCCACAAACCAGGTCAAGGTCATTCATGTACTGTCTCAGCATGACCTTCATACAGAATAATTAACATGTGTAGCTAACTCAAAACAGATCTCAAGTTATCAAGTACACAGTAAATTTTGTGTCAGTTGTCCTGTGAATTAGCATTAGAATGCCCATTGACTTACATAGTAATCAATAGGAAAGCTGCATTGAAAGATAAGTATACCCGAATTGAAAACCCTTAAAAATCAGGAATCCAAAGCAGTGCCACCTAGTAAACAACTGTTTGACCCTTCCACAACAACATATCCATCACATTTCAGCTTAATCTCACAAACGGTTCTCGAGAACAAGTGAAAAATAGCAAAACCATACCAAAAATTCATAAAAAAAGTTGCAGCGCCACCTGGTGAACAAATTGGGAACTAGGTGTCCCCGGGAGTGTCTATGTACGATATTAAAGCCATTGGGTGAACGGTTTTGGAGAAGAACTTGAAAATATAAATTAGCATTAGAATGCGTATTGACTTGCATGGTAATCAATAGGAAAGGTGCATTTACCGCAAAGGAGCCGAATTGAAAAAAAAAATCATTAAAAATCAAGAATCCGCAGAATTCCCACATAGTAAACAGCTTTGTTTGGCCCTGCCATTAGGAACATATCCACCACGTGTAAGCTTAATCTGAGTGATGGTTCTGGAGAAGAAGTCGAAAATAGCTTTAACACACAAAAATTCATAAAAAATTAGAAAACTACAGCGCCACCTGGTGAACCATTTAACAACAAGGAGTCCCTAGGTGTCGTCCTGTGTGATATCAAAGCAATTGGGTAAGCAGTTTCGGAGAAGAAGATTTTTTAAAATTTGTCCAAAAAAAAAAGAAGAAAAAAATTCATTAAAAATCCAAAAATCACTGGAGCATGAACATTTGAACAAACCTGGTAGAAACTCACTCCAGGTACATTTCCATCAAGTTTGAAGTTAATCTGGATAATGTTTTTGGAGAAGAAGTCGAAAATGTGAATTAGCTTTAGAATGCTTATTGACTTCCATAGTAATCAATGGGAAAGCTGCATTGACCGGTAAGTACTAGAATTGAAACAATCGTTAAAAATCAGGAACCTTCAGCATTCCCACATAGTGAACAACTTTGTTTGACCCTTCTACAAGGAACATATTCACCATGTTTCAGCTTAATCTGAGTGATGGTTCTGGAGAAGAAGTCGAAAATAGTTATAATACACAAAAATGGATATGTTCTTGGGCTCTGTGACCTTGAAAATATGTCAAGGTCAAAAACAATACACAGTGCACATGCCCATAGTATTGTGCATCTCTGGTATAAATTTCATTATTCTATATCTTAGGGTTCTAAAGATATGCTCCCGGACGGACGCACGGATGGACGGACAGACAGCAGGCCCCTTATCCTCACTAACTCTATGTCCCCCTATGCCACCTTCGGTTGCGGGGGACAAAAGAGAACTTGTTAAAAATCAGGAATAGCCTCCTCGTTTAAAAATCACCCGAGTGACAGCTTTGGAGAAGTTAAAAAAGGGAAAACGTAAAAATTAATAAACAAGTTTATGAAAGTGACAGCAGCACCTATTAAGGTCTGACACATGTGCCTCTGTGCAATTTTGAAGGGATAAGCTTTGTGGTTTTGTAGACAATGATCATTTTAGGTTTTACCAAAAATGAACAAAGAAGTTAAAGAAGTTAATAAAGATTTTAAAATCACAACTAGAGCACGACCATTCAAACAAACGGTGCACCCCGAGTACATCCATACTAAATTGTAGCAGTTTTGGAGAAGTCAAAAGTGTGACGTTACGACGGACGGATGACACATGACGAGCAGATGGCCGACAAACCACCACCACAGTATAAGCTCAGTTGAGTGACAAGACAGCCGACTTCATAAGCATATCATTAAAATATTCAGCACCAACTATTCAACAAATTAGGCCTAGGCATCCTCCGAAAATGTATGCAATTTTGAAGGAAAAGGCCAAATGGTTTTGCAGAGACCATTTTAATAATTTTTGCGAAAAAAGTACCATGCAGTGAAGATAACAAGGAGTGGAGGGAGAAAGAAGATCATGCATAAAAGTGTCTGGAATTCAATCATATGCAACAATCAGTACAGGTATGCCAAGACACATTCTCAAGTTTGAAATTAGGTATTGACAGATTTAGTCATATAGAAAAAAATATGCACTATCACTGCAATGCCATGGACTTCCTTAGTAATTACTGGCATAGTTCGCATTACCTGACAACTTCCCATATATATATATATATATATATCCTCGGAAACAATACCTTGTAAAATAGGTAAAAAGTAAAATCACTGTGCTGGACCATTTGGATATATTTAATAGAGACTCCCCTACGGTGCGCCCCCATTCGAGTTTGAAATGAATGACATTGATGGTTTTGGAAAGGTAACAAATGTGCAATTTTAAAAAGTTGTCCCAATGGTTTGAATATTATTTAAAGTTGTACCAAGTGGAAATCTGTAAGATTCCAACACTGACTGCACCATGATTTATTCATCAAGGTTGTTGCTGACATACCCAAGGTATACCCGTACAAAGTTTGATGATTATAGAAGTTGTCTGTTTGCAAAGTCGAAAATGTCAATTGTAATGAGTAGTAGAAGGATGGATAAACCCAAAAATAAGGACTAGCTGAACTAATCAATATGTGATCTCATTCAAACTGTATAAAAATATGATTTCAAAACGTTTATGAAAGAGCCCTTAAAATATAATATTAATAGGCTGGCATTTTAGGTTTACGATTTCAAGGCACTTGTATGTTAGAAGTTTTGAATTTGATCTAGAAGCATGCCATCACCACATCGCTGGGTTTTTAGAACGTACTGATAACCTCATTACATAGTCATTCTTCGAAGAGATACACTTCGCTTGTTTTTGTTTTTTTAATCTATTAAAAACCAATAGATTAAAAGTCATTCACCCATGAGCGTTTTCTGACAGAAACAAAATGCTAATAAATATCCCGTAAAGTTCATGTCTGTGTACTCTAAAAATAATTAATAAAAACCATGTTGATAAAAATGGTTTTATAACCGGCTACTATCTGGTTGGTAGGTACTCACTCTGAGCTCTTTAGAGCATAACGATGCAAGGTTTCTTTATTGTAATAACGAAACAGACAATTTTCAAGCAACAGAACATAGCTGAACAGATTGACCTAGGTGAAAAACGATAAAAGTACATATCTTATTTCACATATATCAGTTACAACCTACGAGACAGAAGCCATGCCAATAATACTAAAGCAGTCAGAGAAACAGAAACTATTTGGTTCAGAAAATCACTAAGACTCTAATTTTATGGATATCATAGACATGTACCAAATATTTAATTAAATGCACCGTCACCTTTATTTTTAGGAAGGTTGGCCCTCTTGGAAATGTTAAAAAGGACACTCATGCACAAAGTAAGCAGTTAGGACCTTATCTGACATTGTATAAAAATTACACACAAATAAGGCTTCTTCCATTAAAGTAACATTTGTACCCTAAGAACTGGCTACATGGTACAAACAAATGGGAGTTTATAATTATATGCTTTGAAAGTAAAACATAAGCATAAAAAGCTCACAGAGGTTTTATTATGACATAAATGACAAAACATTTTTAGCAGACAAGGTCTTTTGTTTCTGAGTGGTGTTCAAAATACATATATATGCCGTTTTCTCAAAAGCGTGGTATACTGTTAGAAATGTGTTTGTGAATTGTAGCAGTTTTGACAGTATAACGGGACAGTGATGATTTCGCAAGAACATATGTTTGCATGGTCTTCTTTTGTGTAACAGGCTGCAATTCATATATCTTAGTTATGTGTATTGATAGCTTGTGGAAATAAGAGCTCCAAGCTCATATGAAGGAATCACACTTTGTGTTAAACATGAAACAACGTTAACATGAATGGTACTCCGTGAAAAGTGATATTCTCACTTTTAAATGAGACACATAGCTCAAAAGATCTGAAACCTGCAAAACTTGATTAAAACAGGATAGATTTAACAGTAAAAATGCCCGTTTTAAATGTCTTCTTGTAACAATGTTATTTTCAGGTAACTATATCGCATGAAATTACCAAAACGATTTGCAAGTCACTGAGCACATGTGACATGTCCAATCAAAAGGCAGGTCAGGACTACCAGTTTTTATGAACGCATCCTATTTTGCTGGTGCAATTGACTACTTTGTGTGTATTGACTAAAGTGTGGTGGATTTCGCCAGTTCCAAGCCGTGTCTATTGTCCGGCCTTTGATAGTTATGCATAGAAACCCTAATCTGACCCAGTGCAGAGAGCCACATGAAGCTTGCCAGTACTCTTAAAAGCGCACAGCATGCAGGAAAGTGTTCGTAGCTCAAATTTTACTTTGTTTGGTCATTTTTACAAGCATCAAATCTAACAAAAGGTGGAGAATACAGCAATTAGAACAGGCTTTCTTTGTTGTGAATGTGTATGTGGATAATCAAGCGTACGTTTTGCCCAAAGCACTCCAGGAATTACTAATAGACTGAAACCACCACTGGTTGCTGTATCACAAGCTACACAAACGTTGCAAGTTAATCCTTGGTGCCCAATTGGAATCTATCACATTTCAGAGAGTGAGATACATAGGAAATGAAAAGAGGAAAACAGGTACATATCAAACGTTAGGGGATTGATTATATTGAAGTACATATAGCATGTAAGGGGATGATAGTCGACTTTATTTTCAGTAGGTATCCTAGTACAATAAACCTAAATCTTCTGACCTGACATAATATATATAATTCGTAGAACCAATCGAAACTAAAAGCAAGGAGTATATTACTTATAAGGTAAATTACAAGACAAGTTGAAAACCAAATGATAATATTAAGATGAATTACAATAAGCAACAGTGCATATCTTAAAATTGATAGCGTACAGAGCATCAACTGAAAAGGTTAGCATGACTACCATAATAACAAATGAAGCTGCAAAAAATATTTCTGTCTTGCAAATTTGGATTATAGTCTCAACAATCATGTTCTTAATAGTGAAAAAGGTCCAGGGCCTTTGCAAGACACCAAAGAGAAGAACATCCAACCAAACAGGGTCCGCCCAACACTCAATGTCCACTTAAAAAAAACAGGGGATGACAGGCAACCAATCAATGTCCACCAACGGCCCTGGACCCCAAGGTCAACCTTGACAGAATAATGATAGTATTTCAAAGATAAACTCTTGAAGAGATAAGATTAAGGCATTTTCAATCACGAAGATAATAAAAATATTGTTGAAAACACTTATTTGGTAAAATTGCCATGATTATAATGCATTCAAATATTAAACATAAACAATTCACTCACAATCAAAACGTTATCATACTAAGGAGATATGCCCATAACTCCCAAACCACAACAGAGCACCACAACCCACCAGAGATCCACTAAGATTCCATGACCAACCAGTTTGACATGATCAATGTAATAATTTTCAGCCTCATAATAATTGAGCAAATCCAATATTTGTTGCACTGAAAATAATGGAAAGTAAGGAAACTTAATAGTATTTTCTACGTTTTACTTGCGATCCCTCTGAGTTGGGAAAAATTTTAAACATGTAAGTGTTCTTTGTATCCACCTTGAAGCAGTTATGATTTCTGACTTTTACAGTATAGTTTCTGTTTAAACTATATATCAAAATGGCAACAGTGAAATACACTCACCTGATGACGAAAATTTAACGTGTTACTTACTTATCAGGTACAATGCATCGATATTAAAAACATAAAATACATAAAGCAACCAAAAGAGCATTAATAGTTTTTTTATCTACATATTGAACTGACTAGCACATGTTTTTATGCACAAGATTTGCTAATTTGTTGTGCTTTGAACCTTCACTGTATAATATGGACGTAGTATTTAACATATTAATAACTTTGCAAGCTGTGTGGCCTGCTGAATTATGCTTCTTGTATTAAAAAAGAATGGCCACCTAGCAACTGGTTTGAACCAATCTTGTCAAACAACTAGCCAAATTGTTAGAAAAAACATTAACCATATTCAACAATCTCAAACCAACAATGACAGCAAGTAAAATGAATCAAAGGCTGAGACGAGATTCAAATTAGTTAAACATCAATCTGTATCTTCCAATAGCAATGGTAAGAAATAACTTTCACTCCTGACTAGAGACTGGCATTCACCCATAAAAGGCAACTAAAAATTTTTTTGGGTGTTACTGACTTTTCAGTCAGCTTCGCTGACAGCAACGAATTTAGGTTCTTCCAAATGCACATCTCTGATCTAATGCGAAGTCAGAGCGTGATACCTCTCCAAATAACCAGCTGTATGCATTGGTACATGGCACCACTTACAGACGTAGTTGATTAAATACCTGTCCCCTTCCCGTTGACTAGGTGCTACATGATTAGGTTTGTACATGTTCCCTGTATAAGCAGCCATGTATCATTGCCCAAGAAGCCTGCCAGGACGATACATGGATGCTCTCTGCCTGTAGCTATTCTAGTACACTTGAAAAAGAACATCCATGATTCCTTCCCCAAAGAGAACGTATCGACAATGATGAGCATAATGTATTGCACCACAAACAGTCTCCCATGCGTTTATTCCTACACATTTGTAAGTTTTTCATCCAGGAAAAGAACACAAAACACCGCCCCCCCCCCCAAAAAAAATGTAAATAATATTCAAATGAAAATAAACAAAATGTGTATAGTCTATTTTCATGTCAATTAGCATTGGATTAAATACAGATTTTTGCACCTCTATCGATATCCATTTCACATACATTTGCACAAGGCCCCTGCCTTTGCTAAGGCTCCTGCCCTGAGTCCATTGTTTTTCTGTCTGCATATCATGGTCTTTGCGTCCGTGTATATATAAACCGTCAATACACCAATATGCGGCGTCCGTGTATATATAAACCGTCAATACACCAATATGCGGCGTCCGTGTATATATAAACCGTCAATACACTAATATGAGGACCCTTTGTCTGACACATTTCAATTGGAGTATTACACTCAAGATTGACGATCATTCATGTGGCCACAAGATGTGCACATTGTTGATATGCAAGCAGGTCGGACCTATGTATAAAGCTTTGCTGGGTAATGGCATGCAGAGTAAGAACTGCTGCTTATCTTTACAGCAGCTTGATGGTCTGTTGGTGGACTTGACCTTTGTTTTTAGTGACTTGGGAGATGTCCAAATGACGCTTTGAAAAGAGAGAGAGAGAGAGAGAGAGAGAGAGAGAGAGAGAGAGAGAGACAGAGAGAGAGACAGAGAGAGAGAGAGAGAGAGAGAGAGAGAGAGAGAGAGAGAACCATTTACAATAATTTTGACACTTTCGTAATACATTGGAGAATTCTTAAAGATTCACTTTGTGTAAACAGCTCCTAGTATCATATGCCATGAACATACTTTTCACAAAATGTCAAACGTCGTGCAACAGATCAGTAAAATTAATACCTGAAGTTACAAATCGACTGTAAAAAACAAAACGCTTTCTTTCCATTGGATACCTGAGCAATAAATATTTTGTGTCATCCCTTTGTAATATATATATATATATATATATATATATATATATATATATATATATATATATATATATATATATATATATATATATATATATATATATATATATATATATCCAACAGCTTCCAGGGTAGCTCGTACAATTCATAGTTCCATAGACGTTGACATATGGTTCTTTTAATGTGGTGTGGTAACGGACACCATATTTTATCTCACATTATTCTAATGGTACCGTATGTTTTAGATACATGTAAATGTAACTTGTGTGTTTGGGTGACGAGTTGAAGTAAATTCCTTGCCCATAATCGGATAAGGAACATATCGCCAGAGAAATTTTCGTCGGGATTCTTTGAAGTTTTAACTAAAGTCCAGTATTTCCTATAGTGATTATGGTGTGTGGGGTCAATCTTAAGCTGTAAGATGCGTCTGGTGCTGAGGACTGGCTCAGATGAATGATGTTCTGGAACCTCTCTTTTTTTCTGACAGACATGCAATAATCACCCATAACAGATATCTACTTTCATGTTGAAACTGTCTATGTACGATAAAAGTATATACATGAATACTGATTAACGACTCAACTGTTTGTGTTTGCAATCTAGTTTTTACACTTGGTGGTAAATGACACTGAAGTTGTCATTTAAGGTGCCGGTATGCTCCTTACTTTTTAACTGAAGTAAGGAAATTATTTACTTTGCTGTGGTTTATTCTTAATTTAGAAATTTGATTAGTTCTGCCTGAAAATTACAGATGGCACTTTGGGCCCCCTCAGTGGAAAGGGGATAACTTTAAGAGATACTGAGTTTCCATATTAGGTGCCGGGCGCAACAGGCTAAACCAAAGGGGGCACAATCCCGCCAAAATCTCAGTTTAGCTAAGATCTGGTACAGTGCACATCACGGAAATTATCATGTGATGGCAACTTTTATTTGCCGCCCAGTAACTTTTCCTTTATGCGTGTCAACTGGAGAGCTCACAGGTAGTAAGTATCTTTCAGATCATAAGTTTCAATTTGCCGATTTATTTTCTGGTATTTCATACAATTACATGGCTGTAAAGTGTGGAGACTTGTACTGAGTTGCGCCATGCTGTGTTTTGCAGGTTAAACCATCTTGTCCTTTTGTCATCATGATTGTCACCATTCATTAGCAGTATCCTGATTATTGGTATCTTCAGTGGTTACAATTGTGTGTGAAAGTTATTTCAATTTCAATGCCGTGGCGATGTTCCTGTATTAAGTTTAATGTGTCTTCCACTGTGATGCTAGGATTTGTGACTGCAATAAATGACGCTCGACCATAAAGTCTGCTTGCCTTGTATTAATCCTACCAGATATACCTGCACGAAACTCCAGTCTGTGTGAATGATTCACACAGAGGTTTCTGCTGGTAAGTTGTGAGACCTTGACAAAAAATAATGTATATGAAGTAGGTTTGTTTATTATAAGGCCATATGCATGCGTGAAAACTAGGTTAGAAAAAACACGAATTACATGACGCTTTTGTCAGTTTACAATGAAGACATCAGTAGATGGTATCACACTGACAATAATAGACCTCATTTGTTTATGCTTTTTGGCATGCCTGGATTTTTTTTTCGAAATTTTAATTGGGCTGAAGCAACAGAGCATTTCCTTCCTTATTTAGTGAAAGTTCTACAGTAGAACGTTTATCTATGATTCTCGTTGTAAAACCTGAAACTTTTCCTGGTATTGAAAGTGATCCAAGACTCCTGGATAACCCCTGCATTGTGTATTCATTATTATAAAAACTGATTTGAATATAATATTCCGCCTCATTTGAGTGGTAGAATATTGTAAGAAACCTCCCAGAGGACAAATGGATTTAAGTTTGAGAAAGATTTAACAGACAGGAACCTATCACGAATAGGACCAACTCTTGTTGCTGTGTATTATCACCATCGAGGAAAACAATTCCTCGATGCATGCATTGCCCAATTGTGGGTCGTATCAAGCGAAATTTATTCAAGAAACACGTCCCCCATAAGGGATTTCACCAATATAATGGAACATTTGTGTGCATTATTGTTTGCACTATTCATAGCATGATTAATGTTGTACCCCATAACTCGTCCTACTAAGGGCATTTCGAAAACACACCTTAAATTAAAGCCTGTAAAAATATCTAGAGCAAAGACTCCAGATTCAAGGGGGAATCGATAAGATGTACAGATGTAAAGATGACTTTGTAGGTATGAAAAATCGCCATGCCCGATATATTGCGTTCTTTGCTTTATGTCTTTTAATATGCGGTGTTCTCTAGCAGCCTGTTGGTAGAAGCAATAAACAAATTTAACATCAAACGAAATGCTACTATGGAGCTTAAAGTAAACAAGAATCTTGTTGCTGCGGGATGTCCAGGTTAACTTTCCCAACTTCAACAGTGTTTACAGAGAAAAAGATTGTTCCCGTCAACCTCTTTCACTAACGAAATATACATTCCCTGCTCACCAGCTATTACAACGTATGGTTGTGAGAACCAGTATAAGCGGATATGATCAGCCAATGGAAATATGGCTTGATATAAGGTGGCAACATGTGAAGTGGTGCCCAAACACATATCCGTGGAGGAATTTAACGATAGCGACCACAAATCCATGTTAAGAGACCACAGTTTATGCATCCTGGTACATTTTTGGTGTTGTTGAGTAATGCTTTCATGTGTGACCACAATGTGAAATGGGCATAGAAGCAGCCCATGATGGGCAGTTATGTGCCTCTGTATGTTATTTCAACGTTCAACAAAATGCTCTTGTCTGGGAATACTAATTGAATAACTCTTGATTGGATTGTTTATTGCAGTAGTGTTTGATACAGCTGGAATATTTTGAAACAAAACAAAAATGCCACTATCACACCGCTTCAGCCCACAACGTTAGAGAGAGAAAAGTTTGTCATGGTAATAACATCGGGCTTATGTTGAGGAACGATTTAAGATGATTTTTAGGTTCCATCGCATTGACTTGTGTGCTTTAAAGCAAGCGGAAGAGGGACACATGAAGAGCAGGTGACATGGCATATACCCAGTGGTACTCAATGTGACAAGTGGCTTTGTAATGTTTTTTTTTTGGGGGGGGGCAGCGTTCGGTTAACATTTGTATTTGATAAATAACAGTGTGCAAGCCATGTGTCTAGCAGTTCTTTTTATCTCAATATATCTTTCACATTTTTTACGTTCCTGAGGTCGTTAGAAGTTAAAAAGTTCAGATAATTGTGAATGTCAGAGTGCAATATGCTCTGTGTACCCACATAATGCAATGTTACACATAAAAGTACAAGGGAGTCCTCTAGCATACAATTTAAACAGGTATTGTGATTTCATTATCCGCATTAATATTATGTGAATTATCGCATACAAAATGATTAGAATAGAAACCTGCCAGTCATGAATATTTACAGCCATAGATTTCCATTTTATAATATTTCAACAGAGCACCAAATCTAATAACAGGTTTTTAATCATGAAATTTTCAAAGTGATAGGTATGTGATGCCTTTTTCACTTGAATTAATTTTTAATGAAACATATGCAATGTGAAAACATATAGACATAAAATGAAGCTAATTATCTGCTATTGATATATTCATTCCCAGGTGGTACTATAGGTTAAATTGTAATATAATCGACGGTCGGTCCCACACCATACTTGATATCTGTTCTCTGCAGCCATCATGATATTCCAAAAGTCTCTATGTCATGCTCGACAGACTTCCCACCGACCAATAACTTCTTCTATTGGCCACCAGGTAGAAGTTGTGCATATATCATATCTTGTGTCACCATTCCTGCACTATAGCATTTACGGAGTATAAGAAAAGTAATTTAAATCAAGCAGGCAGAATTTGTCATACGGCCATTTCCACTTGGTACAAGGTATGTTGCAGACATGCTACCTTGTAAAACACTGACAATATATGTGGCTACTAAAAATGTATTTACAATCTAATGCAAACTTATAATGCGCGAGAAGCAGACAATACATAAGTTATGTATCACAAAATAACTGCTTTATTTCCATCAATTTTGTCCATGCTGACACGCACTCTGAAGGGGCCTGTCCTCTTTTTACTTTCTCCTCTTTGTATGATATGCCAATATGAATTGCATACCTGTTGAACGCATAAAAACATTACATATAATACAATGACTTGCTTATAGGAAACTAAATGCTACAACTATATGTTTGCTTCAAAAAGGGCTTATATGCATAACGGGTTTAATCTGTCACTCATGAAAAATCCCAGAGCAATTTTCACATCATTTACAATTGAAATCTGTGTTGAGTTGACATAAGAGAGTCCACACTAGTGAAAAACAGATAAATAGGTCAATGTTTTATTAATTTTATGTATTCACTCAATACACTATATGCTGATGAATTTGCTAGTTAAAAACCATCATGTGAACGGATATATCTGGTCACGCTATGGACATAAAATATTTAATAAAAACTTAGCTAGCTATCCTCTGCTGTGGACCTGGATATGCTAGGTTGTGGTTGTATTGAAAATGTGTTAATGAAAGCGACCCAGTGTTCATAGCTTTTATGATTCTTGATAATAATACAGTATTTGTCAACGGGAATTTATGTGATGAATGTTGAGCATCTAATCTTTGAATTTTAGTCAAAGGCCTAATTGTGATGCTCCAAGTATAAGCTTGACTATATCAGTTTTACACACAAAAGGCCTTACTGCCGTTTCCACTAACAAGTCATGAAAGAATTGATATGGTCTCGATAAATATGTTGAGCTTTTTTACTAGATATTTGGGTCTGTGGTTGATGGATTTATGCAAATAATAGGAGCCTGTCAACGTTATTATTACTCCTTAAACATTTTGAGTCTAGGAAAGTGTATACGATGTCGGGATTCGTGAATTGTATTTCTTTGTGTATTTGAGGTCAAGGGAACAGAATGACTTTAGTTGTATGCAAAGTTAACTATAACACAGATTTCGGTATCTGTGCTTAAATCAAAGATCATTAAACGCTAGACAGAATGGCTTATACTTATTGCTATTTGAGTCTTTCGATAAGCTGGATCATACAGTATCAATGAATGGACCTATGGATCGTGTCTTCATACAAAACAGGAAAGAACTGATAACTAAATATGATTAATGTCATATTGGGATTAAATTCCATTTAGAAAACAAGAGGGCTGTGTTAACAGCCCATGCTTAGCTGATCTTGACATTCATCACACTTGCAGTTCCATGAACTTGGGAAAGGATCAAGGTCACCCATGTTCTGAGCAGGTCTGACATTGATAGAAGAACACTAACATGTGCAACATCAAGGTTCAAGTAGTTCTTAAGTTATAATGAAGAGTAAAATTCATGCATGTTGCATTGTGACCCCAGAAACGAGGTCAAGGTCGTTCATGTACTCTCTAAGCATGACCTTCATACAGAAAAATTAACATGTGCAGCATCACGGTACTAACTCAAAACAGATCTCAAGTTATCAAGTAAACAGTAAATTTCGTGTCAGCTGTCCTGTGAATTAGCATTAGAATGCCCACTTACATAGTAATCAATAGGAAGGCTGCATTGACCGATAATTCCCCGAATTGAAAAAAAAAATCCTTAAAAATCAGGAATCCAAAGCAGTGCCACCTTATAAAAAAACTTTGTTTGACCCTTCCATAACAACATATCCACCACATTTCAGCTTAATCTGAGTGACCAGTCTGAGAACAAGTGAAAAAACCATACAAAATAATTTTTAAGAAATAGAAAAAAAAACTTGCAGAGCCACCTGGTGAACAAATTGGGAACTAAGTGTCCCTGGGAGTGTCTATATACGATATCAAAGCAATTGGGTGAGCGGTTTCAGAGAAGAGTTTTTAAGGTTTGCCCAAAAACAGGACAAAATGAAAAAGAATTCGTATAAAATTCAAAAGGCACATCCCCACCACGTTTGAAGTAAATCTGGCAAAAAATACTTACGTTATAACCATTACAAGAAATTCCCATGTTAAACTTTCCACTTAAAACTTTTTCAATAAAATTATAAAAAAAAATCCAAAATTCATGACTTGGAACAAACCTGGTAGACACCCACCCAAGGTACATCTCCACCAAGTTTGAGTTAAATCTGGATGACGATTTTGGAGAAGAAGTCTAAAACGTGAATTAGCATTAGAATGCTCATTAACTTCCATAGTAATCAAGGAAAGGTGCATTTACCGAAAAATAGCTGAATTAAAAAAATCGTCAAACATCAGGAATCTGCAGCATTCCCACATAATGAACGACATTGTTTGACCATTCCACAAGGAACATATCCACCACGTTTAAGCTTAATCTGAGTGACGGTACTGGCAAAGAAGTCGAGAATAGCTATAACACAAATAACATCAAAAATTAGAAAAAAAATGCAGGGCCATCTGGTGAACAAATAAAGAAGAAGGAGTCCCTAGGTGTCTTCCTGTGTGATAACAAAGCGGTTGGGTAAGTGGTTTCCGAGAAAAAGACTTTCTAAGATTTGTCCAAAAAAAGGTACAAAAAAATTCATTTAAAATCACAAAATCACTGGAGCATGACCATTTGACCAAACCTGATAGAGACCTACTCAAGGTATATTGCCACCAAGTTTGAAGTTATTCTGGATGACGGTTTTGGAGCAGAAGTCGAAAATGTGAATTAGCATTAGAATGCTCATTAACTTCCGTAGTAATCAATAGGAAAGCTGCACTGACCAGAAAGTACTCGAATTGAAAAAATCGTTAAAAATCAGAAATCCGCAGCATTCCCACATAGTGAACGACTTTCTTTGTCCCTTCTACAGGAAACATATCCACCATGTTTCAGCTTAATCTGAGTGACGGTTCTGGATAAGTCGAAAGTGGCTACAACACACACAAATTAATAAAAAATTGGAAAATTGCAGCGGCACCTGGCGAACAAATTAAGAACTAGAAGTCCTAGGGAGTCTTCCAGTGTGATATCAAAGCAATTGGGTGAGTGGTTTCAGAGAAGATGATTTTTTTAAGATATGCCAAAAAAGAACAAAAAGATCACTATAAATCCAAAAATCACTAGACCATGACCATTTAAACAAACTTGGTAAACACCCTCCTAAGGCACATCCTCACCAAGTTTGAACTGGATCTGGCTGATGGTTTCGGAGAAAAAGTCGAAAATGTGAATTGTTGACGGACGAGGGATGGACGTCTCTACTATGATACACTTATGTGGAAAGACATGACCTATATTCATAAATATCAAACGCAACAATGACAGCGAAGAGATTCCAGAGTTACCAAAGCATCAACATTCATCTTCCAATACCAATGTGAAGAAACAATTTTCACTCCCTACTTGAGACAGGCAGTCACCAACAAAAGGCAACTGGTGGTTTTAAACTGGTCCTCTCAACCTAAATGGACGGACGACAGACGGACGGACAACGGAGGGAGGACCATAAGATAGGCTCAGCTGACTGACAAGTCAGCTCAGCTAATCAACAATAAACTCCAACCACACCAAGAGCTGTTGCCCACTGTTGATTTAAAATGTTTTCACTGTAAAAATACTGAATAAATGTTAAAAGTCATTAAAATCCCGAACAATGTTGTCAATTAGAAGTTGTATTGAAAAAGGGCCACAAGCAGCACTAACGTTATTCAGAGTTATATGTCCATAATGCACTGGAAACAATTTCTTGAATAGGTAGGATCAATTAGGTTGAAAAATAAACCATTTTACCAAACAAGTGAAATAGTATCCTCAACACTGAGTATGAACTGCATTATGGTTTATTGTCGCTGCAATATTTTTGTGTGGTCAATAAACGTAACAAACAACTGAAGATATTTTACTTGAGAATAAATAGTTGATTTCCTACAGTTAACTGATCCAAATTAAGTGCTCTGTTTAGTTAGTGGTCTGAGAGGTGTACCATCGTAATTAACGATCCATAGAAGAATGGGGTAGCTAACATTAAAGAATTTATCCAGACTGTTTAGCAAAGGTGCAACACATATCCCTCTCACTACACCTTTTTGCGCAAAATGCTTGGAGCAGATGGCTGGATGACAATATTAGATATGATATTTGAGCATGGTTACAAAATGCATCTCATTGCAAAATGCATATTAAATCTCATTTAGTATTTAAAATGTGATGAGGATAGTCGTCATTTCAGTTGAGGCTTCCACATCAATAACACACGGATATTTCATTTTGTTTATTTTATGTGCATCTTAATCTTATTTAGAGCTCTACTTGAACACACAAACTTATTAACTCACTTCGTATACGTCACTGGGACTATAGATTATTTGCAACCAACCACTGGGATACCTGTGCCACCCACTTTACCTATAAAGGCATTAATCAAAGTGTCCACTTATTACTTTTGCTTTAAATTAACTCATGGATATGTTGCCCTCAAGTGAAAGTATGATGCCATCTACTCTATATAGAACTGATGAATAAATCTGAAGAATGTTCTTCACACTTTTCAAATATGTTATGGCAAAAAACAAAACAAAACAAAAACAACAACAAAAAAATGGTTGCAAATAGAATTACAACAGTGTATAAAGTTTCAAAGCCATATGACACAACATTCAATTACTTTGAGGCAAACTTGAACATTATCATGCTATACATATCAGTGTCTGGTTTTGGTTTATAACCATGCGTTCAACTATCAAGGTCTGAATGTAATATATAGTCAGTTCAGAGAAGTAGTCTATCAGTCAAAACTGTATATTAGCAACCACAAACAGTACACTCTCTATTACAAATATTTTACCGTAATATGATAATGTGACTGGCGAGTATTCCTGATTGAATGCCTTTAAAGACTAAAGATGCAATTTGTAACAACAACAGACACATTCTCTTTAATAAATGTGGTGCTACTTAATACACTGCTGAATTATGGTTCACAGTGGCTAAGACGTAACCCACAAAGTATCGGGATCGCCATGATACGATGCATTGTAATGAACTGTGATTGCCCAGTTGACAACAGATGATGCTGTAGACCAACTTATATTGGATAGCATCTTGAACAGAGTGGTAAAATCCACGTCTCTGCAGTTTTACCATGGCTTTTGTATGGTGGCACAGTCAAATTAACAGTAAATAGGTCACACTAAGCACAAAATACATCACAATGATCCAACAACATATACGTATATATGGAGGTAACAGTTTTTATATGTCGTACAATATTAGAAGTACAAAACAAACTTTATAATCCCAGTAATGAGGAAAGTTAAAGTGCATGTTTTAAACTAATTCTAGGCTGAAAAGGTACATGCCCATTTCAATTATGGACTATATCATTTTACCTAAAAACATGGAACGCTATGGTGCATTACCTTCGTCAAGTGAGAAATCTTTCTAAAGAATTACTTACTAAGGTGATGCCTGCATATTTGTGTAGAATCCGTGATTATTTGCCAGAGGGGGAATCGGTGTCGCTAGCAAAGATACGCAACTCGATCAAGTAAAGATGCATATATCATTACGTTGCAATACTTTCAGTAAATCTATCAAGCTAAAGTGTTTGGTAATTCTATAATTTACTCTTGGGAAACAGCAATCATGCTGCCAAAAGCATGCAAATTAACATTTCCATATCGCTCCAATAAAGAAACCAGAGGCCCATGGGCCTAATGCTCTGCTGGCATGGGGGCTATATTGCACCTGTTCATTTCAAAGCTGTGAGTCCTCAAGTGGCTTCTGAACATATAAAGCTTAATGTAAAAATTATCCACCAGAATGCCCTTCGCTCAACATGTAATCACAGCTTGTTTGTGCAACTCTTGTGGAGAATATTGTTGCATGTGCCAAGATAACAATGAGCAAGTCCTTAACTTTATGTGCCCAGTGACCGTGGGACAGTAGATCAAGGACACCGAGATTATGTAATACAAGAGGCCCAGAATCCTGAGCATGGTGACCTCACAAAAGTAGATAAAGGTCACTGATATTACACAAGAATTCTAGCTTTGGATATTGTCTATAAATCCTATAAATTTGGCAAGTCTGATCCAATTACTTTTCAAGATATGAAATTTTATATCTTAAAACACATGGGCAGTATTAAAAAATATCATTTAATTGAACAAGCTGGTGTTAATTGAACAATAATATTTACCTTGTTGCCATATTAATAAACAGTGGTGCATACTATATGCGGCCATCCAAAGAAAAGTGGCAACATACAGCAGGTGACCTGTCACCACAGGTAAATTTTACAGAGAAATTGACTCCTATGTTAGAGCCTAGTGACCACAAAAAGCAATGTAGTTGCTCACGGCAGTGGTTGCATACAGCAGCTACCACTGGTATTTAGGTTTTCTGTGAATTTTATTTGTCCATTTTATTTATTTATGTCGATGCAAAAGTAATTCACATTTTTGGCTCATCAACAGCCTTGAGCTGGATTCACTTCAAACTTGGTGGGGATGTATCTTGCTTGGGTGAGGCTCTGCTAAGTTTGTTCAAATGGTTATGGTTTAGGAATTTTTGTGTTTTTAAAAAAATGTCTTCATTTGTTGGGACAAAATCAAAGATAATCCCCTCCAAAAGCACTTGGCGAATAACTTCGGAATTGCATAGGAGCACTAGTGGTTATAAGGGCAAGACTTGTATGGTACATTAGTCACCTTGAACTCATTTTCAAGGTCACAGATCTACTTACATGATTTTACTGTTAGCGTCATAACTTACTCTTTGACCTTAATATTGCACTTGGTGGTGGTCCTGTATGTGGGCCAGAATTACCCCGTACACAAATGACCTTGACCTTATTTCCAAGGTCTCAGACACTTTAGTGAATTTTAATGGTCACCTGATAACTTCAGAACCTTTTGAGCTATAACTTTGTGGCTGTTCATGGTGGTGGTCCTCTGTGATAGCCAGATCTGCACTGTACATGGATGACCTTGACCTTATTTTCAGTGCAGTGCCATTATTGTGATAATTTTTTTAAGTCAGCTGTGCAGGAGCTATTCACACAGCCCTCTTTATTTTTTTTTGTTTGTTCTGTTTTTCTTTTTTTTGTTTTTTGTTTTTGTGTTATTTTGCACCCATGTTCATATTGGTGCAAACTCAGCTATGGGACGGATTGAATTTGAGGTAGATTACCATGCCACCTTCTGCATGATCAGTACATGGCGGGATTCATTGAATCTAATAGAATTATGTGGTCAATGTTACAAAGTCAGCAACAATAGGCTACATTTTAAACAGCATAATGGCAGAAGAAAAAAAAAATACTCTTCCATACAATGGCCTGTTGGTGCTAGCCTGACAAGAACCTTCCACAATTCACATTTTCAGTTCAAATTTATCATGATTTTTTTTCATATGATTTTTTAGCACATTTTACCTGTATTAAAAATCTGAAATCATTCCTTTTAGATTGTATGTACTGGACAAATATATGTATAATGTCCAAATACATGTACTTATCACCTTGAAAGTTAAATTGCTATAGTCTTTGTTGGAGGATTCACCGATTTCTCCAAGGTGTGTACATCACTGTCATGTAATGTTTCCTCTTTGTGCCCATGCTTTTAATGCAGCAAAGTTCAATGCAAAGTTTTTTTTAATATTTAAAAAAAACGGTATGGCAATGAAACTGCAAATGATGTCAATGTATATTCTGTAATTGTAGTGGAACATGCCAGATTTGTTGAGGAGGCTAAAAAAAACTACTAGGTCAGGTTAGACAAGCAACTTGCAGATATGACTCCCTAAGGTCTACCAACGTTATATCAGCATTGAAAAAAAGATGTACCGATGTAGATTATGATGGTGAATGCTGCATACATTTTTAAGTCAGGCAGTGAGTTGAACTTACATGTAAACACAAGAGCGTCTACAATTTTAAGTTAACCCCTAAAACTTTTTGGACACTCCTTATGAATGGAAATCAAGGTTCCTTTCATTTCTGTTGGCGCCATCTAGTGGAGGACGAAAAACAGAAACCAAAAAGTGAAAAACTGATCGCGCTCCGGTGTGTTTGATTTGTAATTGATCCTCAACACGAAGCACCACCTACGGGTGAACGTCAAGTATGGCATTATTTGACAAATTTTATGAAATTAGTAATGTCAGAAGTTATAAGGCTAATATTACAAAATGTATATCACGTGTAGAAGATGATATAACCTGATATGGGTGACCTTGATGTACTTTCTCAACGTCACTTTGGGAACATATTTCAGGAAATTATTTTATTGTGATGGTCATAAAATCTGAATTTATGGACATAGATCTACCATTACAGGAATATTATACAGATAGTAGTCCATAATGGAATGCAACCCAGTCACAAATGCATATTTGCAAACCAGGAGCATGGCCATTTAGAAACGTGGCCCATACTGCAAGAATCAGCAACAGATGCTGGATGTCAAGACCCCAAGTTGATTACTGCTAATAGTCAGAATACTATATCTTCAGTGTATGCCAGTTTTGTATGATTCTGTGCGCAAAGCAAGTTTTCCAACACTTTTCATAATTTCAGAATTAAGTTTCATATATTTCACCAGATTTGCATGTAATGGATAATAACAGATTATTAAGTTTCATGTTGGGTTTGTGTGCATGAACAGTGTGCTGTGAATTCCAATATAAACTCCAGCAGAACTAGCCAGATGCTCTTTTTTTTGGGGGGGGGGGCAAGACTTACTATGGGATGTATTTCTCATAAACTTTTCCTTGTAGAACTTTTGTAACAGTTTGGTCACCCATTGAATACATCTGCAGGTCAAGGATATGACAGAAGGAGAGATTAATTGCTAGTCTGAACACTTGGCCCACAATGTCAAAACACATGAAGAGTTATATCTACAAGCAGGAGCAATAGAGAATACAGATAGCAAAGGTGTCAAAGATACTGATAGGCACAGTCATTTCCAAGTACAAGGGCAGATCACTTCAAGACATAAGTATTGAAGGTAAATTGTACTTTGAGCCTTGCTATAGTTGCATATGTCTATGCCCTCTTTGCAATATATTCGCCAAAAGAAGCTTGGTGAGTGTAAATCTTTCTCTTGGCATTCTCTCGATAAAAACAATGCCGAGGTTGAGACTTTGTTGGCATATCATTTCCTGGTGTCCAGAAGTTAGGTAAATACCTACATGCAATTACATAAGGTAGTACACGAATTTTTCTTTGCAAGCTAGATGTTCCGTTCGTATCATCGGAAAGGATGAAATCAGATCGGTAAACTGGAATTAGCATTTACTGTCAATGTTGAAAGCTTTCTTTGATTGTTAAATTTGTTATGGCAATAGCCATATGAATTATCCCAAGTGGGACAAACATAAGGTACATTAAATAACTTAAATCTTTGACAGCACGTAGTGATTTGTTTTAGTAATGGCAACTGTTCTACCAGTTCGTTCTCATTTCATTTTAATTTTCACCACTTACAACTAACTATACATGCTATTCTAGTTAACGTTTACCTCATTGATTTGAAATGATCTTTCAGCTCTGCCAACAAAATTATATTACTTAATCACATATGAGATGCTTTGCTGCCATAGCCTCTGTCCTCCCTGTGGCCACTGCAGGCAAGTAATCATGTTGTTATTACATGTTTAGCACTACACCAGATCACATGTGCCCATGATTGATAAGTTACATTGAAAATGGAAAATATATACTAAATTTCAAACTACAAAATGTTTCATCAAAATGTAAAATTAAATAGGTGTTATTTAACGTGTAGGAGATGCTTAGCAAAGAAAATTTACGGGTTTTTTTTTAGCTCTTAAAGATATTTAACTATTTTGCAAGCCTTCCAGTTCTTATACATTCTTTGTGACATTGACTGGCACTGCTATAGACATTATAGCCTTACACAGCACATTAAAATTTTCAATTTTACATCTTGAAATCTTCCATCATTTATAAGTTTTTTTTGTACAAAATGTGAGCAGGGTGTTTCATGGCTCAAAATGATCAAGACTTCAGCCCGAGACAGACTTCGAGAAAACACTCTAGACAACCTGTTGCGCATCAGCATGAATGACAATAAAATGGACTTTGAATGAGTTGCAGAGCAGTGGGCCTAGGAGGATCAGACTGATTTAAATAGCTGTGAAACACTCAATTTCTGGCCATTCCAGTTGATAACTGAAAACTTTAAGTCCAACTTTCTTGTCACAAAAAAGTGCCATAACTCTTACTAATACTAGTCTAGCCTTGGGCCAAGGAGAAACCGAGAAGGATCTGACTGATTTAAAGGAACTGTGAAACAGTCTATGTCTTGGCATTCTAGCTAACAATTTAAAAGTTTAGTCAAGCGTTTTAGTGACAAAATAAAGTGCAAGAACTTTAGACTATACCAGCCTTGCCTTGTCCCCACCCCCACCCCCCTTTTTTTATAAAGAAAATCATATCATCACTGCTTTGCATAAGAAATTATGATACATGATACCTCTGTCCTATTTCGGCTTGTCAATGTGTAGGCGTTTCCTTTCTTTGGGGAAAACCCTGGTTTCAGTCCCTGTCAACTACTTAATGCTAAACATTACTTTGGGCTCATATGAATCTGCAAAGTTCTGCTATTTAGCATTTGAAAAAAAAAAAATCAGTTAGTGAGGGAGAGTGCACCCCACCCACCTATATTGATGTACATACATCATTTATAGAATTAGAAACAGATGCAATACATAGTGGAAAATTTCTTTAAAGTGGGTACTAGCATCCTCAATTATCTCAGTAGGTGCTCATAACAAAATGTATAGCTGAAAAAAGGTGCAACTGTGACTGATAATAACTCTTTTACACATTCATCTGTAAACAGATACCACACTAGTCTAGACTTCATTTGGTGCTCAGGACAGAGTGGGAAAGTAGATTAGAATGATTGTACTGCATATATGTGATTTGATATTGTACTTATATTAGCTCAATGCGTGTCTGCAAAAGCATCTTAATGTAGCATTTTGTTACTCTTCAACTGTAGCCCCCACAGGGCGGCATGTACCAATACAGTATTTCTCTCCAATGGTTAATTTCTCAGTGTCACAAAGATACCTTTTGGCAGATTTCACAGATTTGGGTACCACATATCAGCCCAAACTTTGGACGTTCACACACCTTAGAATTCAATTAAGATCTATATGTTACAATTATCCGTAACATGCTAGAGTACAGGGAGACAGGCATAATAACTAAAACATTCTGAGGTTGAAAGCCCTGCATGCAAGAAGGAAACGATGGTCCCATTGTTTTCACCCATGCATTAATGTTCACACACATTTTGAATAGAACGAGGAATTACTGTTTCGATTTAATGCACCGACTCTGTGTCAGAACTGCTGTTGGTAGCTTCCTTGACTCAAATGAGATACCAAACTTACATCTGTTACTCTTTATAAAAATTACAAATGTTTGGTAGCTTCCTTGGCTCAAATGAGATACCAAACTTACATCTGTTACTCTTTATGAATATTACAAATGTGTAGTCAACTGTGGTTGTTGAACACTGGCCAGAGGTACTCCTTCTCTATGCAGGCAGGTAAGAGAAAAGGTTTGTAATTTGTTAGCTTTCAATTTGCATTGCAGAAACCTCATTTACCTTGCAAAAGAAACGTAATTACGTCACATTACATAATGTGGGTACCAGGGAATACAGGCATACTAATTTCCCGCCACAACTGCATTAGTAACCCCAGTTCTGCCTGGTGAGATGCGGGAGAGTGCCTGTACGGCTGGCGGGATATTGCTAATATTTTGGAAATAAAGAATACTTAATGTCTTCTAATATGCCGTTCTGGAAATACTACATGTATATACTGCAATACAAAACAAAACAAACAACATAAAATAGTATCATTTGTAATGAAAGTTTAAAAGCAA
The DNA here is from genome assembly GCA_964020975.1 of Hermodice carunculata. Classification (NCBI taxonomy): domain Eukaryota; kingdom Metazoa; phylum Annelida; class Polychaeta; order Eunicida; family Amphinomidae; genus Hermodice; species Hermodice carunculata. The sequence continues at coordinate 85,565,762 of OZ026623.1, read as the reverse complement.
ATCAATGTAATGCAGCCCTTTTCTAAACAATTATGAACATTAGTTGTCGAATAATATTATTTTCATCTCATGACACATAGCTGCACTGGTACATTAATTTTGCGTTGTAATATATCTAAAGTTTCCCTGGGTACACTAGAATAACTGTTTTGCCAGTGTGGAGCTATCTTGACCAAATGTAGCGCGTTCAATTTTTATAAATTTATAGACAATTACAAGGCCCTGTATATACGGATTCCATTTTTGAGCTAAACTGCCTTAAAGGCTTTTAACACTATGTGCACTATCCACATTTCCCAATTTTCATCGATAGTAAAGAACCTTGCAAGTACGGGACCATAAGGGGTCAGCCAAAATTACCAGCATTTTAACATGCAGAGCCCTTTTTCTAAAAACCTGCTCCATTTCACTAAACAGTACTCTTAAAACGTTGATTTTGCTGAACTACTGATCAGCGTTTTCAAGATTTTGTAAATATCATAATATATACCATATATCTTACGATTTTACAAATTCAAATTATAAGATCATCAGATGTGGGACTCCCCAAGGATCTATCCTTGGGCCTTTGTTGTTTTTACTGTATGGCAGATTTCACAGTATTTGCACCACCACATTGATTTTTACACAGAACATGTCATACAAAATTTGTATACAGATATTGAAGGTAATCTTCTAAGGAAAATGAAGCTTTAGTTTAAATCATAATAAACTGACACAATTGCTTGTAATTAGAGCAATTAAATTTAAGCTCTTAAATGTAGGACAGACGCATGACTTTCACAACACATATGGACAGACAATGACAATCAATACAGCAGAGGACAGACATAATGACATTATCAACATGCATGGACAGATACGATGACATTCAACCCATCACCAAGACAGACGCAATGACATTCAACCCATCACCAAGACAGACTCAATGACATTCAACCCATCACCAAGACAGACACAATGACATTCAACCCGTCATGGTGATGGGTTGAATGTCATTGTGTCGGTCTTGGTGATGGGTTGAATGTCATTGTGTAGGTCTAAGAGGACAGACACAATGACATTCAACCCATCACCAAGACAGACACAATGACATTCAACCCATCACTAAGACAGACACAATGACGTTCAACTCCTCAACAGGACGTATGAAATTCAAATACATTGGCATGTTCTACAAAAAGTGGGTGCAAATGGTCCCAGTAAACACATTGAAAAAATATGTCAAGATTACCCAATCTTTTTGCACTGTTAAAATCTTTATGTAAAAGGTTTACCAATAAATTTTTGATCTGGCCCACCTCAATGTTTTTCTAACAATAAATTTTGATTTTTTGTCAATGTTGACGGAATGCTATAGTTACATTGACGGAATGCTCATCTCACATGGATGGAATTCAGCATCAGAGAACAATCACTTTCTATAAATTCCTATGAAATAAATCAGTGGGTCACTCACTTTCAAATTCAAATTAGTACTCACGAGACGGGAGAAGAGGGAAGTCCCTCTTCTCCCATCTCGTGAGTACTAATTTGAATTTGAAAGTGAGTGAAGTCCCTCTTCTCCCATCTCGTGAGTACTAATTTGAATTTGAAAGTGAGTGACCCACTGATTTATTTCATAGGAATTTACAGGCCTGTCAGTATGAATGTTAACATCAAGAAATTCTGTAACCAGAATGTATAACCCCTACACATCGTCCTCTTGACCACGCAATATATGCTTGTTGTGTGTGATGCACGTTTCTTTTATTTTATTGTTGATTCTAAGCATGGCTTGTGAGAGAGTGGCATGCCTCTTGCTTTAGTGTACAATGCTTTTACATGTAGATCTCTTTTGGTGTGGTCTTTTTCTTCTATCATATAGACAAACTACTCCAATCACTTTCAGTCTTGCAAGTGCAATAATCGGTATCATTTCCAAACTAGAATTATCAGAAACAAAATGTACTATCATAATATGAAGCATGCACACGGCACTCACAAGAAGGTCCCAACCCCTTTTGAAGTGTGAGGGGAATCTACTTGAGATTACTGTATTGTCCCTTTTAAGCACCTGGGGCACTCATGAAATTTGAGGTGCGCTTCAATTATGCACCTGAATTTGGAGCATTTGGGCTGTATGACAGGTAATTATGAAATATACACAATTTTCTAATATTTCAGAACTTTTTGTGCCAGAAAAATGGTAGGGGACCCTCAATGGGGTGGGGGCCCTTAAAAGGGATAATGCAGTAATCATGCTTTTTTTTTGCATACCTGGACCTGGGTAAGATCAAAATATTGATCAGCTCTTTAATATTTACTAACAAATGAGGAATAGTATCTAGACTGCACATTATATAGTGAAGCATGCTTTGTAGATCTGGAGTGGCTTTGTGCTTGTTTGCTTCTCACCTTGTCTATCATTTCAACCTCCATATAACCACTTTCACAAACCTTTGCATGTAGATGGCTCATCAATATGGGTGCAGGTGCAACTCCTGCCATGGGTTTCATTTTGTATATGAAGAAGTTGCTTGATGAGGAAGGGAGGGATGGCAAATGGGCTCAGAGGTACACAGGATCTTTGTAGGGTTATCTTCCGTATGAAGTGCAGTCTGACCAGTCAAACCAAATTAGATCTCCTTAAAAATGTTATTTTCAGGATCAAATCAGTGGACTTCATCCCTAATGACCAGCATTTTTGCTAACTTTATGAAGACACTACTGAGAAGGAAGCAGAAGCTTTTAAATCCACCTGATCAGGGGCAGATGGGGGGGGGGGAGAGGGGTCTAATCCCCCTCCCACCAGTCAAATCCCTGTTTTGAAATAAATACTTTTTTGAGACTTGGCTTCAGATCTTCTTGTATTTCTTGCAGTTTCAACCCAGAATGGCTCAAAAGTCATCATTTTAGCTCAAATATTTTTCTCATGGAGGACCACAAGACTCGCCACCAAAACATTAAGTACTGCACTTATATTAAACAGACTTAAAGAGAGTTTTTATCTGTACAGCATGACTACATTCATATATACTGAAAGTACTTTGGCCTTTACCAGTTTTTGCCATGCATGGAGTGTTAAAGCCACTGCATGCACAGCTTTTCCTGGTTAAAGAAAACAGAATTCCTGGCAGTGGGTACTTGCCTTGCTGAGGCTGCCAGGCTTAGGCGTTATAAAATGGTACCCAATCCCTGTTGGTGCAGCCTGTGCAAAAAGTGGTCTTTAGGACTTTCAAGATCAGTATGACCAACATGAACAAGAAACTCAACTCTGATAAAAATGTTGAGTGACACAATCTGCTTTGGGCCACCAAATTAAAATACAGCATTTTCTTGATCTGGATGATTAAAACTTCCACCTACTTGTTACTTTTTGCACAAATTGCTGGTATGTGTACATGTAGCATAATAAAGAACTGAAACAGTGAAATATCATTCTGACTTTTTTATTTTGGCAGAACTTTACAACATGTTACATGTCTCAAAACTGGCAATTGAATTTGAAATGCATGCGCCTCCCCAAGCTTGGTGGATCAAGTTTGCGGACAATGTCACTGTAAGGTAGAAACAATGCTCTTTCTCCCAACTGCCACTGCTGTTTCCCTTTGTCCTGGAAGTACTGCACCCATGTGCCAATTGTTCCCACTTCAGTCAGATCCTCCATACCAGCTGGAGGTTGAACAACCTGCAAGCACACAATTAATAGTTCTTTCACTGTTAATTAATTATTCCAAGATTGAGCAAACAGCCATCCTCAATACACTTCTCATGAAAAGAGTGCCAAGTGCACTGAAGATAACTGTAAACCTGGACCAAACTGTTTGACTGAATTGACTGTCTACCCTACATTTGCTGGCACTTGAAAAAAAAGAAAAGCTTTGCATCAAGAATTTCAAAATACATGTATTAATAAAGTGATACAATATCTGGCAATTCTGGTTGCTTTCAGCAATAGAAGATTGGAATGAAGGGAACAATCAATCAAACTAGAACATGACATGAAATATATGCAACAGACAACAAAACATTGTTCTCATGGAACATGGGCTTATGTTGAATAGCACTATGTAATGCAAAACAAAAGCAAAAAAAAAAAATGGATAAATAATAATTTTATATATATATATATATATATATATGGCCATCCAAAATAAATTTTATCTGGTTTTCAGGCCCATTTTGGAACAAAAATGACGAGGGAATGAAATTTTCATTTCATTTTGCTTTGTAAACTATAAACTTAGAGACAGAGGCACAAACACAGAGAAAAGAGCAACTTTTCAAAAATATGATGGTTTCTAAAATTCTTTATTCAAATCAACATTCTCATTTTAACAATAAAATGAATGCTTGAGGTAGGATTTCAAGTATAATGGAGAGCCTGAGAATCAGAATTTTACCTTATTTTTTAGATGGCCTTACATATAATATGCCAATACAAGATTGGTATATAAACAGAAGTCAAAGGTCAAATAGTACATAAAACTATCATTTTGATCAAATTAATTTGCAATGCCATGGCTAAAGAATAATTTTTAGGAATACAGCAAATGTAAGATTTAAAACAGATATATGCTTTTGTCTGCCATGAAATTCTACAGAGCTATCCTCCAACCAGGAATTTACATTCAGTTATCTATAGATGTATCAACATGTCAATGAATTTTATGAACTCCAACAGCAGGTGAATTTTTTGGAACAATGCTTCTTTCACTTACAACAGCTGGTATATTGGTTGTCCCATGTTTAACAAGTATGTAGACACCTACAGCATAACTAACAAAACAAAAAAAGGACAATTAGATAATATGTACCGGTACATGTGGCAACAAGAATCCAAATTGGAAACACATTATTAGCCTGTCTTTCATTCACCTGTTTACCAGCTTACATTGTACAACTGCACTCCTCATTTTTGATGGTTAATGTGTGCATCTGACTTGACAAAAACAGTGACTGCTTTATACAAGTTACAGATTAAACTTAAAGTAAACTTAATGCTTATATTACTTACCTAGTTTTCTTGGCTCTTTCATTATGGACTGTGACACTACCACCATCTGTACTGACTGTGACGCTACCACCATCTGGGCTGACTGTGACATTACCACCATCTGGACTGTCATCACCACTACAAAAGAAAACTGCAGTTAAACACTGGGTGGACATCCTTATTACTCAAGGCTATGACTATATAGATCTACAGGTCCCATCAAGTAAACTTAATGCTTTTACTTACCTAGTTTTCTTGGTTCTTTCATTATGGACTGTGACGCTACCACCATCTGGTCTGACTGTGACGCTACCACCATCTGGACTGACTATGACGCTACCACCATCTGGACTGACTGTGACGCTACCACCATCTGGACTGACTGTGACCCCGCCACCTTCTGGACTGACTGTGACGCTACCACCATCTGGACTGTCATCACCACTACAAAAGAAAACTGCAGTTAAACACTGGGTGGACATCCTTATTACTCAAGGCTATGACTATATAGATCTACAGATCCTATCAAGTAAACTTAATGCTTTTACTTACCTAGTTTTCTTGGCTCTTTCATTATGGACTGTGACGCTACCACCATCTGGTCTGACTGTGACGTTACCGCCATCTGGACTGACTATGACGCTACCACCATCTGGACTGTCATCACCACTACAAAAGACAACTGCACTTAAACACTGGGTGGACATCCTTATTACTCAAGGCTATGACTATATAGATCTACAGATCCTATCAAGTAAACTTAATGCTTTTACTTACCTAGTTTTCTTGGCTCTTTCATTATGGACTGTGACGCTACCACCATCTGGTCTGACTGTGACGCTACCACCATCTGGACTGACTATGACGCTACCACCATCTGGACTGACTGTGACGCTACCACCATCTGGACTGACTGTGACGCTACCACCATCTGGACTGACTGTGACCCCGCCACCATCTGGACTGACTGTGATGCTACCACCATCTGGACTGTCATCACCACTACAAAAGAAAACTGCAGTTAAACACTGGGTGGACATCCTTATTACTCAAGGCTACCACTATATAGATCTACAGGTCCTATCAAGTAAACTTAATACTTTTACTTACCTAGTTTTCTTGGCTCTTTCATTATGGACTGTGCTCCCACCACCATCTGGACTGACTGTGGCACTACCACATGCACCATCTGGACTGACTGTGACGCTACCACCATCTGGACTGACTGTGACGCTACCCCAATCTGGACTGACTGTGACGCTACCACCATCTGGACTGTCATCACCACTCCAAAAGAAAACTGCAGTTAAACACTGGGTGGACATCCTTATTACTCAAGGCTATCACTATATAGATCTACAGGTCCTATCAAGTAAACTTAATGCTTTTACTTACCTAGTTTTCTTGGCTCTTTCATTATGGACTCTGACGCTACCACCATCTGGACTGACTGTGACGCTACCACGTGCACCATCTGGACTGACTGTGACGCTACCACCATCTGGACTGTCATCACCACTACAAAAGAAAACTGCAGTTCAACATTGGATGAACATGCCAGGAATAACTTTCATCATCCATCCATCCATCAGTTACAGGCTTTATATTATTAGATTACATTATGATCTCAAGATTTTCTCACTCCATTTGCTCACCACTTTAATAGAGAAAGATGTTGGGTTTACAAGTTCAACACCTCAGAACTCGTAGGGTTGAACATGCCCGGGTGAGGGTCTCTCTTTCTTTTGATATGTATATATATGTGTGTGTGTGTGTGTATGTACCTTACATCGTCATCTTCCAGGAATTGAATTATGCCATCTACATTCAATTCTTCAGCGTCTGTGAACATAACAAACACAAATTTACTTATCAAATTTCCTGTTCACAATTCATGTTGGTGGCAGACCTGTATCATTCCATTATCCCTTAAATAGCCTTTTGAAGTTCCAGATACTTTCATGGACAAATTTGCTCCTTTCATATAAATTTGCCAAATGGTCTAAAACATCAAAACAGATGGGCCCAATCATAAATGTCTTCTCACATTTTCTTTTCAAAATGCAGATCTTTACTTTGTTTGACTTTCAAACACACCTTGTCATAAAATATGGAATAAAAATAGATTTAGAACAGGTTTGAGATGGCTGTTTGTGTAAATTTGACCCACTGTTGATGTCAACTTGTATGTACTCATGGTACTTGTGTACACAAAGAATAAAGTTTTCTTCAATGCCTCAGCCCTATCTTTAGGATTTACCTTCAATATATATATATCGAGGATAACATTCTAAATTTGTGACGTTTAAATTAACATGGGCAAAAGCAATCATATTTTTCTTATGTAAAGTTATATATTGACGGATGTCATAGTGTACTACCTGTTGTCATTGCCGTCTGTATAGCTTGATCAAGTGCCTCTACCAGCATAGGTTCTTCTGGAGGGCGCATCACATAGGCATTGTTCTTGGGCTTAAGGACCTCTGATTTTCTGTCGCCCACATATTCAAGGTTCCTGCATGGATCATCCCAACCATACAAACAGGAGGTACAATAGCATGAATATGCCCTTGTTTGCACGATATATGCAGCACCTTTTGTGTTTCTAACTTGATGCTCTTTCCTAATACCATTCAATGGTTTGATGTCAGTTTCAGGTCGGTCTCTGTGTATGTCGGTCTTGTTAACAAAGAAGAAATCTCTTCTGAATCCAGGATTTTCAACCACCATATTTGCACTGCACCAATTAAATATATCTTCAGGACAGTTGAGCACCAACCTCCTGCCCAGCACTGCCTTATCGATAGCGCGATTAATTACACCACATTCCCCATCACTTGGCCCTTTTCCGTGTTCGGAACCAAAGTAATTCCACTCCATATCAAAAGGTGATAGGCTCAAGTCGGCTACTGGGCCCTTGCTTTTGTACTGTGCAGAACATCCGTCACTGAAGATGAAAACCCGGAGATCTTTTGGGTCTATCTCCATGGCAGAGGCAAAGAAATTTATGGCAGAATCAACGTAATATTTCACGGCATGGAAGTCATGCTTTAAGTCATTACTAAGAATCACAAATGAGTGACGCATGGTTAGGTTGGAAATTCGGTGGTGTGCGACACAAGGATGCACGGTCACTTGATCTAGTCCATAGTATGCACTCTTTATTTCATCTTGCTGGGCAAGTTCATGGTTCTTCCCAAAGTCCACAACCATCACCAAAGTATTTTCTGGAAGTGACTTCTTTAACCTGTTGTATTGTAGATACTGCCATTTTCCTGCGAAGTGGTGGCTCACAAATGTGGTGCCCTGTGTCGGTTCACTGACATCTTTGGTGAGTTCACTCAGTAGATCTTCAATTTTGCCAGTTTTTGTGGTAAGTTTCCGTCTGATTTTTGTATCATCACATTTTGTCCTTTGCCATGTTTTCCACGACACAGTTGTGTCTCCTGCCTTTTCCTTCAGGGGATTGAAGTATTTATTTAGCTTATAGCCATAATTTTTGCACTTTGTGCATGTTCAGTTGATGCAGTTCGGCCTGTGAAATCTGGCACCATCATTTTTTGTGCACAGAAGTATGTGTATAAGATGCTGTTCAGGTTTTATAGGTATTTTTTTATAGGACTCCAAACTTTGTTGCAAGCTTTCTCAATGTTGTAAGTTTGGACTCGATGTTATAGCAATATATGCATACACACGTAACTCTGAACTTCTCAGTAAGCAACTTCACATTTCTAGGTTTGAGCAGAGTGAATATCGTGTAGGACAATTTTACACTGGGGTGCTCCTTTCTGAATACTTTATATGCTGCTACTAGGGTTGTCTGTAACACATGGCAGGGTCCATGCTTTGTGGCATACCTTTTATCAGGGAGGGCTCTTGTAATATCATTTCTCAGAAAAAAGTTCCTGACTTTGCGACGAGTTACCAAAGAAACTTGGTCACTCCTTTTTTTTTCTTCTTAGGCCTGTCTTATCTTTCTTCTTACCAACAGCACGTCTCAGTTTGCGCCTATTGATTTTGAATGTTTTTGATATGAAACGTTGGGTGGCCCGAGGCATCACCACAGACGCTGCGACGGCAAGGATCTCTGTTGCTTTTGCCCCTTGAACCTGTTTTTCTATTATGTTCATCTGATTGACAACACTTGTTATGTCAATACCACCATTTGTTTTAGCTCTCTTTGTCTTTGTAATTGGATCCTCTGTAAGTACAAGTGAATCCACTTTCCTCTTCTTATTTGTGTATCTCCTACCATCCACAGTTGAACGCTGCTTTTCTTCCTCTCTTAATATCTCCATTCTCCTTTTGTCTCTTTTTCGTTGCGCTTCCTTCTCCTTGACTCTTCTAAATTTCTGTGGCCTTTCCGTTTTCAGTTTTGCTCTGTATTTCTGCTTTTGCAATTTCCATTTCTCTCTCTGAGTGCATTCTTCATTACGGGTGACAATTTGCCTGTTTTCTTTTCTCTCTCTTGGCACACTCTGTGATTTAACTTTCTTTTTTTCCAGATACTTGGTTTGCCTTGTACGTCCAGATGCTCTTCTATTTTCTAAAGATTTCAAAGCTTCTTGGCTTGGTCTTCTTTTGTTCAGTTCTTTCCGCAATTTGTCTCTCCGCTTTTTGCTTTTAATCCTCTGCCTTGCAAGATATTTTTCATGTTTTTTTGGGTGCTTAGTTTTCAGTTTTTGTCTATACTTTGCAGACCTAGACTGGCCTCTGAAATGTAAACAGAACTTGATGTTGACAAAATTCAATAGTACCTGTGAGTACTGAGCTGTAGTTTTATTTCCCCAGCTCTTCTCACGCTGTGGATTCTCTGCACAATATATACTGAGAAGCATAAAAAAATAGGGCCCCTATTGCAGTGTCTGTGCTGATATGGTTGCCCCATATTTATGCTCGTCAGTATATGCATCTTGAAACTGGTCAGAAGGTGCAAACCCCAACCTAAATGTGCCAATGTTAGTAGGTCAAGCGACCCAGTTACAATCTAAACCTAGGTTCTACCCAGATGCATCATCCTACCACATTTCACCAAGATTGGTTAAGTTCTTGAACAGTTATTGCTCAGGAACCAAAAGTGTTGAAGAAGAAACGGCCCATAAAACAATGTCTTCCAGATTCCAGAGGGAGACATAATCATAAAAAATTTGTGAAGCATGACCACTTGAACAAGATCAAGCATTGCATAGCAATACATAGTTCCCCGCCAGCCTAAATAAATAAATTACTGGATGTTGGATTGGTTAAAAAAATGACCCCCAATCAGACAAACTCTTTTCCACAAATGTCTCACTGTGACCAGAATATTTGACCTAGCGACCTAGTTTTTCTTCATGACACACTGTGAGGTTAATCTTCACAATTTGTGGAAAATTTCATGAATGTACATAAAAAGACAAAAGTGTTCTGCTTGTAAAAGATTTTACATGGATTATACACTGTGTGTAATGTGACCACATATTTGACCTAGTGACCTACTTTAGCTATGTGACACATTCCTATCCTAGGAAATATCCATGTACCAAATTTGGTAAATGTATGTGTTATGGTATGGGTAATATGGCCTGGGCAAGGTTTTATATGGATTTTATGCTGGGATCTAGTTATTTGACCTAGTGACCTACTTTTACTTCGTGACATATTATTGGGTCATGGTACATTTAGGGGTCAGCCATTTTTATCAACATTTTCACATTAGTACACAGAGTACGCAGGGGGGTGGGTGGGTCAAGATCAATGTATGTTTTAGAAAATGTTGATCAATATTTAGGGTAAAATCAACATTATTGATCAATGTTTTGGCAAAAATAAACATTTTTTAGTACTCTTTTGGGGGGAGGGAGAGGGTTACAAAACAAGGCTTAAAGCCTGGAGGTGGGGCTTTTTGTTGTTTTTCCTTTGTTTTCATTAGGACATGAACATATGTTTACATGTATAATATACATATACATGTATATGAAATTTGGGTACATTTGCGAGTAAATATTCATGGCTATTTTAGTAATATCTGTAAGACCTTAATTTACCGGGCTTAATATGAATATTTTGTAAACATTTCAATACATGTAGGTTTGTGTATGATCAAACAAAAATTTATTTCTAGGGTGGGAGTGAGCGTATTTTGGAGATCGTTTATGCGCATGCAAAATGTGTTATGACATATGTAAAGCAGCCACAGTGACGTATGAAAAGACCTGTTGCTGAAGCCACTGCGAAGAGGTGGAACTAGAAGAATACCTGAGGATTACTCAGTAGTTTCACAAGTAAGTGCCTGTTTTTCATATTTCGTTGTTTTACCTTGTACATATTACACGAGCGAAGATGTGTTTGTATAAAATTTGACAGGTTCTCTGCCACTTGCGGTATCATCGCATCAATGTGGTATCTAGGCGGTCATTGCCATGTTGACCATCACATGAACATTATGGCGATGTCATTCACCATCAGCACATGCTTTTGAATATCGGCGCATTGCTCGCAAATTCAACTTGATGTGTGTTTTGAAGTCTTATACTGAGTTGTTATTGTATGTCACTAAGTCTGCTTTATTGATTGCTACATTTTTAATGTTTGTCAGGGTCAACACATAGCAGGCACAATGAAAACTTGTAAGAATGACACTATTTTTTTCCAAGAAAATGAGTCAGATATCTGAATATTTCTGATTAATTAGTCAAAAAACAAAGGAACAACAACTTCAGTCCCTTCAAATTTGTGTCATTATAATGAATATGTCAGATAACTGAGTGTCACTTTGAGTTTTCACTGTATTATTTCATTTGAGCTCCAGTACACTTTAATCAGGTGGTGCAAAATAGAAACAGAATTGTTAGCCCCCTCATCACTGGAAGTGCTTCTCCTCTGGTTTAGTTTCTACCCTTGATCTGTAAAAGGCCACCCTGTACATCTGATACACACAGGTTGTCATTTTCCATTCCAAGGGTATGCAGGAAGATGGACCTTAAACAAGAGGGCTGTGTGAACAGCCTGTGCCTCAGCTGATCTTGACATTCATCACACTTGCAGCTCTATGAACTTTGGAAAGGATCAAGGACACCATGTTCTGAGTAAGTCTGACCTTTATAGAAGAACACCCACACGTGCAAAATCAAAGTTCAAGTAATTTTCAAGTTATAATGAACAGTAAAATTCATGTATGTTGCACTGTGATCCCACAAACGAGGTCAAGGTCATTCATGTACTGTCTCAGCATGACCTTCATACACAATAATTAACATGTGTAGCTAACCCAAAACAGATCTCAAGATATCAAGTAAACAGTAAATTTCGTGTCAGTTGTCCTGTGAATTAGCATTAGAATGCCCATTGACTTACATAGTAATCAATAGGAAAGCTGCATTGAACAATAAGTACCCGAATTGAAAATCCTTAAAAATCAGGAATCCAAAGCAGTGCCACCTAGTGAACAACTGTTTGACCCTTCCACAACAATATATCCATCACATTTCAGCTTAATCTGAGGGATGGTTCTGAGAACAAGTGAAAAATAGCAAATCCATACAAAAAATTCATTAAAAAAATTGCAGCGCCACCTGGTGAACAAATTGGGAACTAGGTGTTTCCAAGAGTGTCCATGTACGATATCAAAGCAATTGGGTGAGCGGTTTCAGAGAAGAATTTTGAAGGTTTGCCCCCCCCCCAAAAAAAACACCAAAATTCATAAAAAATCCAAAAATCAATAGAGCTTGACCATTTGAACACACTTGGTATAGATCCACCCAAGGCACATCCCCACCAAGTTTGAAGAAAATCTGGTCAATATTATTAAAGTTATGACCATTACAAGAAATTCCTATGTTAAGTTTTCCTATTAAAACTTTTGTAGTGATTTTTTTTAAAAAATCACAAAAAAATCCAAATTCATTGGAACATGACCATTGGAACAAATCTGGTAGACACCCACCCAAGGTACATTGCCACCAAGTTTGAAGTTAATCTGGATGATGGATTTGGAGAAGAAGTCGAAAATGTAAATTAGCATTAGAATGCCCATTGACTTACATAGTAATCAATAGGAAAGGTGCATTTACCCCAAAGGAGCTGACTTGAAAAAGTCATTAAAAATCAGGAATCCGCAGCATTCCCACACAGTGAAAAACTTTGTTTGGCCCTTCCATAAGGAACATTTTCACCAAGTGTAAGCTTAATCTGAGCGACGGTTCTGGAGAAGAAGTCGAAAATAACTATAGCACATAAAAATTCACAAAAAAATTAGAAAAAACCTGCAGCGCCACCTGGTGAACAAATTAACAACAAGGAGTCCCTAGATGTCTTCCTGTGTGACATCAAAGCATTTAGGTAAGCAGTTTCGGGGAAGAAGATTTTTTAAGATTTGTCCAAAAAAAAAAAAAAAAAAAATCATTAAAAATCCAAAAATCACTGGAGCATGACCACGTGAACATAATTGGTAGAAACCTACCCAAGGTACATTGCCACCAAGTTTGAAGTTAATCTGGATGACGGTTTTGGAGAAGAAGTCAAAAATGTGAATTAGCATTAGAATGCCCATTGACTTCCATAGTAATCAATAGGAAAGCTGCATTGACCGACAAGTACCAGAATTGAAAAAATCCTTAAAATTCAGGAATCCGCAGCATTCCCACATAGTGAACAACTTTGTTTGACCCTTCTACAAGGAACATATCCACCAAGTTTCAGCTTAATCTGAGTGATGGTTCTGGAGAAGAAGTCGAAAATAGCTATAACACACAAAAATTCATAAAAAATTAGGAAAAAATTGCAGTGCCACCTGGTAAACAAATTAAGAACTAAGTGTCCCAGAGAGTGTTCCTGTGTGATATCAAAGCAATTGAGTGAGTGGTTTCGGAGAAGAAGATTTTTTAAGATTTACCCAAAAAAGGACAAAAAAAATCATTAAAAATCCAAAAATCACTGGACCGTGACCATTTGAACAAACTTGGTAGAGACCCACCCAAGGCACATCTCCACCAAGTTTGAAGTGAATCTGGCTGACGGTTTTTGAGAAGAAGTGGACCCTCAAAAAACCTCAGCTGACTGACAAGTCAGCTGAGGTAAAAATCACACCAAAATCCCAGCAGAAGATGGGGTTTTAATCACACTTAAAATATTCATATATATATATATATATATATATATATATATATATATATATATATATATATATATATATATATATATATATATATATACATACATACATATATGTATATATATACATATATATATACATACATATATATACATACATATATATACATACATACATACATTTCAACCTGTATTCAGATCGTTCAAAAAAGGCAAGTTATGAATGATTACGATGTGACAAATCTAAAGCTCAACATGTAAATGAATCAAACCAACTTTTAAATTGTATAAGTTTTGCTTTGCTTTAATAATAGTTTTCACTGACGCCATTTTCCCTCCCATTAAAACACAACTTTTCCCATCTCTCCGTGACTGTTCTGGCACACAGTTTCCCTATACAGTATATCAATCGAAGAACAAATAGTTTTAGCAGCAAACAAAGTGGCCTTATCGAGCGCAAGGTTGAGTGAGTACAGCACGGAGTGATAGGTCATTCAAAACGTGAACTGAAAATGTCGACAGTCTCAGCATGGCAATGTTTACAAACATCCACTTCTCGCTCGGATCCATGACCTAGATCTTGATTCATCTCAGAATCCCACAATCAATTGAACGCAATCAATAAAGCAGACCAAGTGACATACAATAACAACTCAGTATAAGACTTCAAAACACACATCAAGTTTAATTTGTGAGCAATGCATTGATATTCAAAAGCATGTGCTCGTGATGAGCGACATTGTTCATGTGATGGTCAACATGGCAATGACCACGTGGATACCACATTGATGCGATGACACCGCAAGTGGCAGGGAACCTGTCAAATTTTATACAAACACATCTTCGCTCGTGTAAAATACACAATATAAAACAACGAAATATGAAAAACACACACTTACTGGTGAAACTACCGAGTAATCCTCACGTCTTCTTCTGGTTCCACCGATGGAACTTGAATATTCAAACAGCGTGCGGTAGGGAATTCCTGGACAATGTCATTTGGGTCATTTACATACAGATCTCGCGCATGCGTACATCTTATGTTTTCCGTCTGAGCCGGCTTTTCGTCTGCTTGTGCGACCAAGAAAATTACGCCACTCACAGCGAAAAGAAACGTGCCCCAGCCGCGCGTGACAAAATAAGACAGACACACACAGTTTCCATCGGCGTTGAAAATATGGAGCGATAGCGGGTTGTAAAAGAAGGACAAGGTCAGCCTTGGGCGTGCAAGTGATGATGATGTCGCTACATTCATTCTGAACAGGTCTGATGCTCAGAGCAGTGCCCAATTGTCGCAAGTGCCGGAAAAAAAAATCAAAGATCACAGGAGCCGCCCATTTCTTTGAAGTCGTTATATTCAAGTCGTCATGGATACTTGATCAGTCGTGTTTGTAATCAATCGAGATTGAATCCGAATATCATTATCATATTATAACCGCTCCAGCTTGATGAAGTTTTCTTTTCTTTTTCTTTTTTTTGGGGGCGGGGGGGCGGGGGGAGAGTGGCTAGGTAATCAAATTCATGGGACAAAAGTGCCGTTAATTAAGATCAGTAAAGACGACGGCAACTTCAGAGACAAAGAGAGAGAAAAAACAACAAACAAATGGGCATACTATCTACGTTTCCCGCTAACTTCGAGATAAAATTTTGTCTGCATCGGCAGCTCTTGACTGCACATATTGCGAGGAAGACGTGCCCGCGACCTCCGCTACTTATCAAGCTGTTATTGTCTACGATGTCAAAGATTTATGTTATTCTATTCGTCATCAATTTTCCTAGGGGCACCATAAAATTTTCTCATGAACTTGACTTTATCAGTTCTGTATTTCTATAAGATTGTGCAAGGTATAATGTGTGAGTTTCTTTCTTAAGACATTTGTCTGCATGCCACTTGTGTGGGAAGTTGCAATACGTTGTTCAGAGCCTCGTCCGACAGAGAATTTTACCAACATTTCTCGACGACAATATAACGAATTTATTTTGAAAAATTAGAAAGGATTGTACTTGTAATTTCACATTGCTGTGTACCACACTAGCCAAATGCATTTGCAATGGATTAGAACAAGCTTTGAACGTTGTCACCATTGACAGAACGGTATACTGCACAACGGTCTGAACGGGTCCTCGGGTGTCACACTGTGTTCGGTATAATGGCACATGCGACATGAAAATTTGATGAGGAACTATACGTTTCGAAACATAAAATTTATTATACAGAGAAGCCTCATTCTCTCACTCTTTCGGTCACTGCTTCAGCCATATCTATCTGCTATTATCGGTCGCGACCGTATACATTCTCCGAAAACACGCACAGACAAGTCCAACTAAATAACATCCCATTTTTTTGCACATGCTTCCAGCACTGAATTATCTATCGTTCTTTCTTGTAAGTCATAGGCCTATGCAGAACAAAAGTTGATGTACATAAACTTAAGGTATCAACATTTTTTTCCAAACAAATCATTTTAGTCAAGTAATTCAGAATTTCATCTGGTCCTTTCTAGATCTGCTGTGGGTTTTGTGTGTGTGTGTGTGTGTGTGTGTGTGTGTGTGTGTGTTTTTGTTGTTGTTTGTTTGTTTTGTTTTGTTTTTGTTTTTTTTCTTGTTTTTTTTTGTTTTTTGTTTGTTTTGTTTTTGTTTTGTTTTGTTTTGTTGTTTTTTTTGTTTGTTTTTGTTTTGTTTGTTTTTTATCTCGCATTTTTATTTTGGTAATTTGCCATGAAAAAAAAAATACTGAGGATTTCAAATGTATCATACCATGATGCAAACTCGAAATATATGATTGCTTAATTGCATTGGAACAATCTACTATAGTGTAGAGTTGGTAGGAACACCGCGAGGAAAATTATTCAGACGATAATATTGACAAGATCTAAGAAGAGAATGAGAGAAAAATTGAGATACAGATTTTGATTTGTTACGAATGCAGTGCATCGTCAATAAAACAAACATCCTAAAACAAAATTTTTGGTAGGAAACACGACGAATCCTGGTGAGAACTCTCTCTCTCTCTCTCTCTCTCTCTCTCTCTCTCTCTCTCTCTCTCTCTCTCTCTCTCTCTCTCTCTCTCTCTCTCTCTCTCTCTCTCTCTCTCTCTCTCTCTCTCTCTCTCTCTCTCTCTCTCTCTCTCTCTCTCTCTCTCTCTCTCTCTCTCTCTCTCAAGATATCTCTCTCTCTCAAGATAAGCATGAAGATAGTCTTTTGCTCACTGTAACCAAGGAGAAGGAGGGGGGGGGGGGGGGTTCGGTACGCTGGTACAGGTAATTATTCTTCTAGAGTACGCAGTACGGAAAATAAAAATCTTTCAAAATTTTGGATAGTACGAAGTACGTAAAACAAGACGGCTTCCAGTACGCCAGTACGGTAAATAAATAAAAAAAAAAAAAACAGTACGCCAGTACGAGAAACCCCTTACCGACCCTCAAGGAGGGCTTTTTCTACCATCTTTGCTGTAACATTAATAACCAATGGAACGGAGGTACCTGCATCCTAGAACTGCTGGTACCAAATTATAGACAAATCTTGAAATTGGAAACGACGTTTGTTTCACTGCATAAAAACTTAGTTTCCTGAGATTTGAGGTCAATATGTTCCAAGTTGAATCAGTATTTGCAGTGAACGGTGAAGATGACAATCATGTGTTATTGTTTGCGACCATGTGTGTTCTCATTTGCTCGTTTTCCACACTTATGTAATCTAACGCAAACAAATATGTCTATCAAAATATATACCAATTGAACACAAACACAGTCCATAGCAAACGATCGCGACTTGAATTTATAAAAACATGCACAAGTTTAGCGTCAAAATGAACACCATATATAAAAGCTTTATTTGCTGTTTTTCGTCAATAAATGTGTCAAACATTGTCATTGACACCGGAACATTATGTAAGACTGCATGCCGTCGTCTTCAAGTTCGAACGATGCGAAGGCCGTATAGGCTTGAACAAACAATATAGCATATTATAGGCACCAATGAGCGTACAAACTCGTCCATTTATCATTGAGTCTTGCGATACGAACATGCATGATTAAAATATGATCAAGCACAGTTAATCACATGAAAAATTCTATTCTCGTTGAGGGCCAAAAAAATAGTGGTACTTCAGAGTTTCACTCTGTCTCCGCAGACGGCTGTGCAAGCACGTGGAGATTGCATGCAATTGTGCTTTGCTCTCGCAATATAGCGCACGCCACGTGACCGGCGAGAGCCAACTGGTTCTAAATATATCTCTCATCAGCGAGGAATTGCCCTAGAACCGTTGTGCATGGCCGAATGCCGTTACAAACAACACTTGCATGGTCGAATGTAAAAACTCTTTCTTGCCGCCAAAATATCATGTTATTGACCAAAACGAAGGCACAACGGTCCTTCGACGCATGATTAGTGATGAATTACGTGGATAGGTACGTGTATGAAATATCGCGGAATGCAACTTTAAAGCACTTACATATTGTTATTGCGCCAAAACAGCGTACTTGCACAAGACTTGTAAGGGGAAGTGATAACTTGATTACATTTTCTTGTGGACTTTTTAGATCACAGTAACGAATGCTCAATGTTTTTTTTCGTCTGATGCATCTTTGGACGTGTTTAGACTGGTAACTGTCTGCATATGCAAAAACCTACGGAGAGCCTCATTGAGCTGACAAAAGTTCGGTGTTTAAAGATTTGACGTCACATTCAGGCACGAATACAAGCAAGATACGGAACTTCTTTTAACAGAAAGGTCCTGATAATGTGCATATATCGATAAAGAATATCTACATATTACATCAGCAATGAGCAGTAATACCAGTGTTACCATTCAGAGCACAAATGAAAGAAAATAACCTACACCTTTTTAAAATCTGTTTCTTGTTTGCACCAGAATACATACGTTCGCCGTATGGCATATTCTCACAGTTAGGCTTTTTCAGCTAACAGTTAGGCATTTTCAGCAATTGTGACCAGTGGTGACAGAGTATTTTCTCTTATTAAACCCTTCAGGTGTCAGTCTTGTTTATTTTGCGGATATCAAATGTTAAGAATAAAGTCTTGTCACAAATCAGGACTATTAACACGACAGGAATAGTTCCTGGTTTTCAAATATTGAACTTTTTAGGTCTACTATGTACATTGTACATGAGAGGGGGTCTCCTTACGGAGCCCCACCTAAAAAGAGTACTCTCTGTACGCTTTTGAAAATGTTGATAATTTTGGCTGACCCCTTACACATAAAATGTCATTACAAGAATTCAAAAGTAAAAAAAAATATAGTCAAGATGTAAAATTATTTCACATTTATGGATCACTGTGACCTGAATATTTGACCTAGTGACCTAATTTTGCTTCATGACACACTCTAAGATTAAGCTTCACATTTGTGTAAAATTTCATGAAACTAAGTAAAAGGACAAAAAAGTTACGACCCGAACAAAATTTTACAAGGGTTTCAAACTGTGACATACTTTTGCCACGCGATACAACAATACGCCAGGAAGTATGCACACAAGGCATTTAGTAGCTGTCAGTGTTATGGTATGGGACATATAGCCCGGACAAGGCTTTTACATAAGAATTTATATTGTGACCTACATATTTGACCTAGTGACCTAGTTTTGCTTCATAACACAGTTTGGGGTCACGGCACATTAACATGTAAAATTAAATTACAAGAAGTCAAAAGTTGAAAAAATTATAGTCAGGATGTGAAAATACTGTACATTTACATAGCACTGTGACCCAAATATGTGACCTACTGACCTAGTTTTGCTTTATGACACATTCCTACATTAGGCCTCACATTTGTGTAAAAGTTCATGAATCTAAGTGAAGGAACAAAAAAGTTATGGCCCGGACAAGATTTTACATGCATTTGTATGTTGTGACCCAGATATTTGATTTAGTGACCTACTTTTGGTACGCGGCACACCTCTACCCTAGGAAGTATATACACACTAAGTATGATAGCTGTAGGTGTTATGTGTTGGAAATATGGCCCGGACTTGAACTTGGACGGACGGACAAGGTGCAAACCTATAGTACCTCACCAAGTGGTAAACATAATTACTTTTACAAGTCTTGGTGTGTCTCACAGTGCTACAAAAGAAACTGATTAGAATTAATGATTTTATGAAGTCAACTGAACATGCAGTATTGACCTTTAAAACAGATGGGCATTTTAAACGTGTTAATATTAATAAATTACAAATGTGTATGTTTATGTTAAAGCATTTAACAAGCAGTTACCACGTATATTGAATAGTATATGTATGTTTACTAGTAATAAAATGATTCATAATTATAGCAGTAAGCAATGTCTAAACTAGCATATGCCACAATGTTCAAAGACTTGATTGTCTGTCATTCCCTTACTATATTACAACAATTTTCGAGTAATACTTAATTTACATTCTTTTGCTTCTGGCTTTCTTATACTTTCCAGGATGACACTAGAATGAAACACTGCAAAAAATGTTTCAAACATGACGGTACTTTATGATAAAACTTACCTGCGAGAACTCTTGTATGAGGTAGAAAAAATTAGAAAAGAGGCATTTCTTAACAGCGAGCTAATACTTCAGAATAAACAACACTGACTGAGAAAGGATCAAAGTCATGCAGCAAACAAATAAAATAATCACAGTGCCACGGCATTTTTGCTGAAAATTATTTCTAAAGCACAAGAGCAAGTGCACTGCTTATGCACATGCAGAAGTGCCCGGCCTGTGAGGCTGGCAAGTGTCACTTGCACAAGAACCATAGGGAAAGGAGTGAACCTGTCTGTTTACATGAAATCAATGAGAAGACATGACTGCTTCAGCGCAATTGCAAATGACAAGACCATCCAAATCTTTGTGAAGATAATTTACAAAGAGGCAAAGAGTAAGTGCAGTTTCCATGAGACTTCTGGCCAAAATTAAAGTGATTTCAAACATGGAGCAAACTGGCCATCTGTTTATTGTAGAAAATGCTGGTAAACTTTATGCTGAAAGTGAGGAATTCTGTACCAGTGGCGATCCACACAAGGCCATGAAAGCTGGGCTGGAAGTAGCACCTGGTACAACTAATTAAAAAGTCTTGCAAAATTTCAATCCCTACCACCTTCTGATGAAGGATAAAGAAAAGCCGGTATTTTGAAACAATTCCACGAGTATTTTTGCGTCAACCACTTACATCTTCTGACAGGATAAAGACAAGCTGCTATTGTGAGAGAATTATAAGAGTATTGTCACCCACCCACTGCTTCCATTGTGTCGGTGGTGCTGAATACCAGCTTTAGATGAAAAGCAAACTTGAGAATAGAAAACCACAAGCACTTCCCAATAAGGAAAGTTCAGTGCAACTGCATTCATACAATCATGATGAGTTCAGCAGCCTTTGTGCAAAAGGCTTAAGCCATAAAAAAGACTTCATCCAATTATGAAAACTGACTGTGGCACGGGAAACTCTCTACAACTGCGGAAGAAGTAATGGGATGGCAAGTTTAACGATTACAGACTGGGATGAGAGATAATCTTGGATCCCTGAACGCTTTGTGCCAACTCAGCAGGATAAACAAGTCTTAGACAAATATTTTTTTATGTTACAGAATTGGCAAAAGGATCGAGTCATAGTCCCCAGAACATCAGGCAAGGCATGGGCACTGTGAAGGCACAGAGAGATTCACAAACATACTAGTGTTTCGACCCATGGATGAGTACCTGGTTGCCTACCCCGAGGCATCAAATTACAGTTGCACAGTTTACAAAGAGATCAGGGACATTTGTCTGAAACCTGTAAAATTATTGTAGCCAAACTTTCTATTAATCTTTGGAAATAAACAGCAAAATTTGTAGGGCAAGTTAGAAAAGAATGAAAGTCATTACTCTCTCAGTCAAGAGCCAGATCAACCAGGTGAGTAAATGATCTCACATCTGGGAACAACAAGCCTGTTTTTAGAAGCAAGTAAATGCATTACGAGGAAAACTTACATACTATATGGTATTTATCAAGTATGCCTAGCCTTTAGGCATGTCAATAATTGTGGGTTTGATACCCACAGAAATATATTTTTTCTACATATAATTCAAAATGTGCCAATAAAGCTTGACTCTTTAGACACAGTAAATCCTGTTTCAGTGAATCATCCTAACAAAGTTTTGGTTACTGAAATCTTCAAATTTACAATCAGGGCTACGGAAGTGACTTCCTATGCTTTAACATTTAGTATTAAGGACGCAGTACAACACCATAGGTCACTTAAGCTGGTCTCCATGCACTTTGGGTGCTTTGCAAGAGCACCCACGAAAGTTCTCTTGTAATTGTCAAACACACAGTGTATTTTCATAAAACCATTGAGGTACATATACTTCATATAATGTAATTCAATGTTATGGACTGGAGGACTGTCTGGATTGGAATTATCAATGGCAGGCATCCCTAAAAAATAACAGCGATGCCAAGCTATTGGAAGTTTTCCTCATCAGGTACTTGGAAATATAAGCATTGACAGCCTTCGCTTTCCCATGTGACGGAATGACATGATCGTGATGTATGTGAGAAATTCTACAACCTCATTATACAAAGCTACAACATCTGAGAGGGAATCGAGTTATGGTCATGACAATTAAAAAAAGCTGGGTGAGGGGCAATGCACTAAATAAAACAGCTCTGCATTTTATGACAAAAAGGCAGGATCTCCATTATTTTGATATTTTCTGTCTTTTCACTGAAAAACTATAGACAGGGGCACAAAAAGCTTATAGTAGATACATGTAGGTCAACAGTCTGTTAATAAAGAAGTTATGAGGTGTTTGCACTGAAAAAAAGATAAAAACCTGACACTTCTTTTAAAATATATAAATAGGCATAAACAGTACATACCTGCATGTTTTTTACAAAAAACATCAGGAAATTTGGGAGTTCTGACATACATGTCAATTCTTCCATTAGAAGTGCATGTACTCACATTGCTGATAAATAATGCTTTTCAGATAATTTTAAAAGGAAATTTTACAAGTGTTATGAAGCTTTTCAAAACACTCGTAAGTACACAAATAAACGAAGGAAACACAATGACTAACAAATAGACAAGTAAAGCAAGCTTGCTGACTTTAATGATAATTTGGCTTTTGTAATTTTCTTCAAGGTAAACAATCAATATTTATGGATGGTATTTTCACGTACCTATGTTTTGCTCACCAAGATACTAATACTAATGTAGATCTATCTTAATTTCCTGATGTAAATATATATATCAAATAGAGTTATTTTAAGTAGATATCTGGGTTCTTTCTTTTTCTCTCACTAGATCAAAATATATCTGATATGTCTATCCTCAGCAGCATGATTTTTTTCTGCCCAGACGAAAACAATGATGGTTGCTGGATTCATTTGTGTCATACTTATAGCGCTGTGTTAATAACCAAAACGTGAATCTGGCCAAAAGCGTGAATATCCGCGAAACATTGAAGTTTATTGTGCTAAACGTGAATATTTTATCCCACGAAAATTGAAACTGTGTCTTGCGAAAACATATATGCAAAACATCAAACATGCAGATATTCTAGACACTGACATTTAAAAAGTGTCCAAGGCCACTGTGACTGTTAGCCCATGCCAGATAATGAATACGCATGCATATTAATTGTTAACTTTTCAATATGTGATAAATGCCTTAACGTTAGGCCAAATAAGAATAATTCGTTCTCATTTACCTCTGAGGACAGAATGAAGTGATGAGGTGGGGAGGTTTCCATTTTACTAAATTTTTTAAGTGTTGAAATAACAAGACAAACATGGAAAATAATACTATCCAAAGGCTTTACATATTTATGCAAGACAATAAGAAGCCCCCAAGATAGCAGAAGTGTACAACATTGTGCCACGTTTAAGAGGGATTGATCATGCCCAAATTTTAGAACACTATCAGCAGGCATTGGATGCACTTCAGGGCAGTTCTGTTTGGAATGGCAATGAACATTTTACAGAAAAAAAAATGCTTTTCCAGCAAATGGCTTCCAGTTCATAAGATATATTAACTTACATTACCACCCTATTCTTTTAGTTAGTTAACCTCATCTGTATAATTATGATGGTGTAAAATTTGATAAAACTAACTACAGCTAACATGCCATTTATCCTTTAACAGGTTTTTGTATTTTCAAACTGTAACAATTCCAAATTCATATAGTTTGAATCGGTATCGTAAGAAGTATAAGAACTAGGACTAGTTTTCTTCATTACAAGAATAAAGGGAAGTGTAACTGGTTTTAGCCAAATAACTTCAAACCTCTGACCCTCATCACACGGGACTGAGGCAAATTAATTACTAAAACCAGCTCAATCAGAGCATACGTATGCAGACTAAACTGGTTGTTCATATCACATTGATGCATATGCATGTACGCCATATCAGGTATAGGGAAGTACATTGATATCTCTTGTAATGAACAGAAATGGGTGTGAAGTTTTCGGAATTACAATTTTCCGGTGAAAATGTGTCACCAGCTGTCCTGCATAATAGTGACAACATTTTTTGTTGTGTACTTAAATTAAGTAGAAGTGTAGGACTTCTATGTAAATTTACATTCTAAAGCTGAAGCGCAAAAATGTGTTTACACCAGCAAGAGTGTTTATTTCTTGCAGTGCCACTAAGGTCACCTAACAGCACAATATGGGCTGCCAAAAGAGTCAGTAGTGTGGATGAGCAAATCTTCGGAGATAGAAGTCAATCTCTAGAGCTAACCTCGCATAAACCGTTTTAAGATCGCAAGGAAAAGTTGTATAAGGACAGCTTAGTACTAAAGGAGTGCTGAATAATCTTTGTGTCTTTAGATATTTGGAACAACCCTGTATTAAAAGTGTAGATGCATTTGAAATCTGCACGTGAAATGCTTTAGCAGTCCCACTGTAAAATTTATACAGTGTGTGACCAGTTGCTTTGCCTAATGGTGACAATTTTGTAGTATATTAAACAATGAGCAGAGGAACTGTAGAACTTCTACACAGACTTATATTCCAAAGCTGAAGGACAAAAATGTGTGCACGCCAGCGAAAATGTCAAGTTTCTTGCAGTGTTGCTAAGGTGGGATAACAACACAATATGGGTTGCAAAAAGAATCAGTGTGAATGTGTAAATCTTGGGGGATAGCAGTCACTCTATGGAGCTAACCTTTCATAAAGCATTTTAAAGGTCGCAAAGTGAAGAAGGTGCAAAAGGACATTCCAGTACTCTTGGAGTGTCAATTAACTTTGGGTCTTTAGATATTTTGATCAACTCTGTATGAAAAGTGTAGAAACATTTTAAAACTGCGTGTGAAATACTTAAGCAGTATCACTGTAAAATGTATACAGTGTGCGACCAGTTGTCTTGCATAATGGGGACAACTTTTTGGTAGTGTATTTAACAGCGAGCAGTAGAACTGTAGGATTTCTATGTATATTTATACTCTAAAACTGAAGGACAAAACGTGTTCACAAGGCTTGGTTGCACAACATATTTACACCTAAATATATCACAACAAATGTGTTGAATACATTATTATATCATTTTTATCCTTCATCTGAGTCACAGAATTCAAATTATAAATATAAAGTAAATACGTTTACTTGGATAACGTTAACAAGGAGCAGATATGACCATACCATAAACAGAGTGTAAAAGAAATGTTCTGTTTTGGTATAGGATATACGTATGTCATGGTGGGTGGCCTTTTAAACACTCTCCACGTGCATGCCAAAACTTGTATGGGCATGGTTGCATTGTCACATCATGAAAGTCATTATTTGATGACCACTGAGTAAGGGAGGGTCAGCAAACTCTGTACTAAACAAAAGTTTAATTTACAGAGCTTCCACGGGTTGTCTTCAATTGCCATAGATCAGGCACTCGAGCAAAATAATGCTGCAGTAAGGGAGATGGAGGCCACATTGGCCTGACACAAAACCCAGATTTTTTGAGGCGTTGGCTGTTGCCAGACCAAAACTTGCTAGAATAGTATCACAGTTTAAAACAGCTGTGGACTCCAGCCCAAAAAACAGCAAGGAGACACATCATCATGAGCAAACAACAAGCATCTAGTCAACCTTTATCCAACATGTCAAAGTCCTGGTTCAAGTGGTTGGCGAAATGGGCAATCCTTTCACAGAAGACATCTGGGACTTGCTGATACCATATAGCAGAGAAATTGCTGAAGAAGCAGTTGTGCATGCAATCCATGTGGCTGAGCAGACTGGACAGGAACAATATGGTACCTTTGTAGCTGAGCGACCGCTGGGTGGGAAGCCCATTTCTGACCCAATTAAGAACAAGATATGTTTGTAAAACATAGATGCCCCCCTCCCTCATTACCCTTGCCCTTGCTACCCTATTGATAGTGGTAGAAGGGGCACTCGTAAACTTACAAAATTAATGAAGGTTGATCATACATCAATGTCACAAATCTTTATACTTTAACCTAGTCCTTAAAAAACAACTAAAAACCTGGGCAATATAAAAGTTATAGCTGAAATATTAGTCATCATTTAGAAACCATATTCAGCAACGTGGCTTTATGACCTTGGAAATTATGGCACAGTCACTCATTTTCACTTGACCTTCTTCAGTTATTGTGCGAATAACAAAAAAGGAAGTCTACTGTCTGTGTGTGACCCTCAAAACTGGGTCAAGGTCACACATCTACAAACTCAAACTAGCCCTTATAGGCAACCATAAAGCTGTGCAATATAAAAGTGCTACCTCTAAAATGCAAGTTATCATGCAGAAGTTATCTGTGACCTTTGAAATTAGGTCAAGGTCACCCATCTTCAAACTTGACCTACACCTGAATACGGACAATTACCCAGTGGAATATAAAAGTCCTAGTTTAAAGACCTCTTCAGTTATCATGTGGAAACCAAAGTTAACTCAGGTACCAACGTGACCTTGGAAATTAAATCAAGGTCACCAAACTTTAAGCTTCCTCTAGCCCTTAGCAAGAACTATAGACCTGTAAAGTATCCCAGTCCTAACTTAAAAACTTCTTGCGTTATTGTGCAGAAACAACAGGAAGCATCAAACCATATTCAGTAAAGTGGCTCTGTGACCTTTAAAATGAGGTCAAGGTCATCCATCTTCGAACTTCGCCTAGCCCCAAATATGGACCATAATCCTGTGCAATATAAAAGTCCTAGCTTAAAAACCTTTTCAGTTATTGTGCAGAAACCAAAGTTAACTCAGGTACCACTGTGACCTTGAAAATTAGGTCAAGGTCACCCATCTTCGAACTTCGCCTAGCTTTTGATTAGAATGATACCCCTGTACAGTATCAAAGTCCTAGCTCAAAAACTTCTTGAGTTATTGTGCGGAAACCACAGGAATTCTACAATTTCTCTGTGACCCTGAAAACTGGGTCAAGGTCATCCATCCCATCTTCAACATCAATCTAGCCCTTACACAGAACCATAAAGCTGTGCAATATAAAAGTTCTAGCTCCAAGGTATAAGTTATCATGCAGAAAGCATGAAACCATATTCAGTAAAGTGGCTCTGTGACCTTTAAAATGAGGTCAAGATCATCCATCTTCGAAATTCGCCTAGCCCCAAATATGGACTATAATTCTGTGCAGTATAAAAGTCCTAGCTTAAAAACCTCTTCAGTTATTGTGCGGGACCAAAGTTAGCTCAGGTACCACTGTGACCTTGGAAATTACGTCAAGGTCACCCATCTTCTAACTTTGCCTAGCTTTTGATTAGAATGATACCCCTGTACAGTATCAAAGTCCTAGCTCAAAAACATCTTGAGTTATTGTGCGGAAGCCACAGAAATTCTACAATCTCTCTGTGACTCTGAAAACTGGGTCAAGGTCACCCATCTTCAAAATCAATCTAGCCCTTACAGAGAACCATAAAGCTGTCCAATATAAAAATTCTAGCTCCAAGGTATAAGTTATCATGCAGAAAGCATGAAACCATATTCAGAAAGTGGCTCTGTGACCTTTAAAATGAGGTCAAGGTCATTCATCTTCAAACTTCCCTTAGCCCCAAATATGGACTATAATCCTGTGCAGTAGAAAAGGGCTAGCTTAAAAACCTCTTCAGTTATTGTGCGGAAACCAAAATTAGCTCAGGTACCACTGTGACCTTGGAAATTAGGTCAAGGTCACCAATCTTCAAACTTCGCCTAGCTTTTGACTAGAATAATACACCTATACAGTATCAAAGTCCTAGCTCAAAAACTTCTTGAGTTATTGTGCGGAAACCACAGTCTACCGACCGACCGACCGACCGACCGACATGTGCAACGCTATATGTCCCACCTTCTTCGAAGGGGGGGCATAGAAATAAACTTCCATTGTTGTGTAGGCCCCCTATAAAGCAAGAGTCGAAGACAAAGCTTCAGGTCACACATTTGAAGAATGACTGCTGTTTTCACTACTTTACATTGCCTGCCAAACACATAATAGAGATCCCGTAGAATTTTTCAAACATAAGAACCAAGCTACCCACCATCATTATCCCAGCATGGCAGTCTATGTCGTGGCACAAAATCAGCCCATTTGAACTACTGTCTTGAAATGTGGGCAACTTCCCAAAGTGATGTTCCAGAAACTAATGTAATCATCCTTGCTGGAACTGCAATTGTCAACATGGTAAGCTTAGAAAGGCTGATTGAATGGACGTTGTATGGGACTGCTATTTTGAAAACAGCCTAAAGTCACAGACAAGACAAAGGCATGGAAAGGGTATCAGAATGAGGGTAGATGGCCGAACTTGCCTTCAAACAAACTGGCAGCCATTTCTTTGGGTTGATGATAAAACAACTGAATTCTTTGCATTTCTGGCCAGGCATGTCTTACAGATTATCACTGAGAAGCAGGTGATTAATACTTGTGGATCCAGTGTTCTATGCGTCCATCCTCAAGACACAAGTCAGCTTGCTCGCTGCAGCCATAAAGAAGCTGACACCAGGATGCTTCTGCACACAGCTGATGCTGTCTAACAAGGCTTTGAGAAAGTGACTGCCCGCAGTGGACACAGATGTAGTTGCACTGGCTGTGGCCACATTTGCCAAGCTTCACAGTGGACACAGATGTAGTTGCACTGGCTGTGGCTAGATTTTCAAAGCTTGCCATGCAGGAACTTTGAGTAGTTTTTGGGACAGGCAAGCACCTTAAATACATCCGTGCCCACAAGATCGCCAAATCCCTAGGCCATGCCTTGGCTGGTTGCCACACAGTGTCATCGTTTTCAACCAAGGGAAAGAAGACAGTACAGGACACTTGAAAGTCTTATGATGAGGCTACCACTGTATTTTTGGAATTGTCAGGAGTCCACCACATGTATCAGCATATAATGTTGAAGTTCTGTAACACTTCACTGTGCTGATGTATGACAGAACAAGCTGTCTTGATGACGTTGATGTTGCATGTAAGGAGCTGTTTGTGAAGTGAGGGTGAGGGATGGAGCCAATTTTTCCTACCAAAGGTGCTCTAGTACAGCACATATTCCGAGCTGTTTACCAAGAAGGGCACTGCTGGGGGAACGTGTTAGAGGTAGCCCCTTACATGCCATCTCCCACGGACTGGGGCTGGCTTGACCTGAATGCTTGGAAGCCCCTCTGGACAGCTCCTGAGGCTAACCAGTCTGCTCGTGAACTGTTGTGCTGTGGGTGTACAATGGGTTGTGGGGTGCATGTAAGTGCATCAAAGCAGCCCTAAAGTGTACAGCATTGTGTAAGTATGGTGGAGACAGTGAGGAAGAGCCTTCAGACCAATATCACTGCTGCCGTAAAGTACAAGAACGGATGATACATGGTATTAAACCATGAATCCCAGTGACTAACTAGCATATATAGAAATGATAAGAAATGTGTCAATAAGTGGCACAGGATGATATCTTTCCTGCCACTTCTGGTGTTTTGACCATCAACTCATGAACATAATCACTGCATTAGTGATGTCATGTTACTTGGATAAATATATCAATGATTTGCTTTTTCTCTAGCTTATTGCAGTAACATTTTTCATTTTTCTGTCAGACATGTACATCTTTCATTATTTTAATAGTGTTATGATAAGCTCTGATCATGAAAACATGGGTATAGACATCACAATTGTTGTGCTGTCACATTTGAGTCTGAAATTATTGACGTAAATATACTTTTTTTTATAATGACAGCACCAAAATGGCCACCTAGGTGCCAAAATAGGGTGTGGCCACTATGGCTCTACATCAGAAAATCTTTTAAGGACCATAGTCTAGTAGTGTGCAAAGTTTTATCCTTTTATGAAAAAAGGCACAATTATCTGATATATTGCACATATCGCCTGTACTACCAATAGCATAAGGGCCCAAAGCCACATTATCTTAAATTTGGGATTAAATTTAGAATCAGATCAAACTCTTTGTAAATACGTCCACTGGCCTCTAACTGGGAAGGGGGTTTGTCTTCTGGCAACCCCTATTGTCGTCGAGCATACAATTAATGGTACTATTTTGGAAGTTGGTTAAAACAAATCAAAACCCTCGAACTAACTTAACTGCTTTGTTCTATCCTAGCCCTGCTCCAAAATGTTCAGTGGAAGTGCATCGAGACTTCTCATCTACAGGTAGATATTTGTAAAGGGAAAGAGGTAAGGCTTTAGGAATCGTATCTGTGTAGATATGGGAGCCTTAAAAATTACTGTTAATTTAGTGATCCTTGTGTTAGTTAGTATTGCGAAATTGGTGATAGAATAATTTTGTGTCTGTAAATGTTGGGGACCTGAGTCACCTGTTTGTTTGGTGATCCTTGCATGAGTCGCTAGTTGCATTTTATGAGTTATTATATTTATTAGTTGAAGCCCATTATCTTTGTGAATATAGCTGACATTTCTAAAATTTATGGACATAGATCGTCTGATAGACGTGTAAAGTTGTACCCTGATTGGCATCAAAACATGGACCTCCCATTCTCGTTTCCACTAGAGTTACATAAACTTCTTTTTCGTAATATGAAATGTTTGAATTACGTTGCGAACATTCTTGAATTTTATGGCATTGATGTGACTGGTGATGACATGAATATTCATCCTACACATATTTGTCAAAATTGCTATAGAAAAAATGCTCAATGCAAAGCGCCCAGGTAGTGACAAATATGTAGAAGAAAAGGAAGAGTTTGTGGAGAGAAACAGTTTATGGGCGCCGCACTTGTCTGGTGTTTGCAATGACCAAAAACCTCTATGTCCTGTGTGGGCTTTGTACACAAAACAAAGTATAATGTCTGGACAATATAAAATCAAGGCCGAAAGACCCACAACAAAAAGCTAGAAAATGAGGTGAAGAGACAGCCAACAATCCCAACATGTATTTTGTCTGGTGGCCAAAATGATGTTCCAGATAGAGAACATGGAGCTGCCGTTCTACCAACATTTAGTACCCCAAACACATCATCACCTCATGCCAGTGGATCAGCTGATTTGCATAATTTAGAATCGCCCATACATACAAACACAGAAGCAGAAATCCAAGTAACGACACCAAGCATAAGGAATAGAAATAACACAGCACGTGTAGAAATTCAAATAACAATAACACAAGCTTTAATGCAAGTGTGAGACAGCCAACTGAGGCACCTTTGGGTCGACTGGAGGAAAAAACTTAAACCAGGCTTACAAAGCAGAAACGAAGTCATGCAGCGGACAGATCTACAGTGTACTGCAAAACAGGAGGGCAGGTATGTATCAATTCAACTGTTCCTACAAGAAACACTAAAATAGTGATTTTTGTCTCCATCTTGCATGATCAATCAAAGTCAGCAGTGGTTTTTTGGTAATATTTATATTACTTTTAGAGCTAATACAATTGAATGAATTGTACGATGTACATTTTGTATGATATATGTATGTATACATGTATACAATTATGGAAAAGCTGTAAGCGAAATATTGCTATCATGACAAAATAAAAAGGGAGCTCCATGAAGCGCATCAATATGTGTTATTTAATAGTGCAGCAACTCAATGCAGGTATCATACTTTCCCCTCGCAGCCCATCGTGATGCAAAAATTGAGGAAACCCAGAAAACCCACAGCTACTGCTGCCTCACCACTGAAGCAAAAGCTAGCTAGGAAAATGAACGAAATACAAAAGGCAAGTTTATATGATTTGATGAAAAATAAATTACTTCTCCCAGTTGGATAAACATTAGTAGTTACACACGTCTCATAAATACTCTTTTTTCATAAAATGATATTGTGTTGTCTGTTTAACTTTGGTAAAATTGTGTGTTTGCTATAAAAACACAATTTGAAGCATGAAAAAAAAATCGAGATGCATTTTTGAAATAAAATTATACAATATTTATATATCGTATAATTGTCAATGGTACATAATACTATTGATGATAATATATTTGCTAGTTCGCGAACTCTGTTGCAGTTGGCATCTTCAGAGGGTAATGCTGGAAATCAATTTCTGTTCTTTTTTTGTTTGTTTGTTGTTTTGTTTGTTCGTAGATCCCTGGGAATTTAAGTTATTACATTCAATTTGACAGATTGTTGCTGGAGATGAACATTCTATCGACATTCAACAATTGGCTAACTGAAACAACTAAAGAAGAAACAAGGAATTGTAGTTTGCGCTAAAGCCAGTGGACGACATCGTACTATACTGTCAAAAAAAGTGACCTTAGCCATGAAATCAAGCCTACATCTTTCATGGAATCAGTTACGCAAACAAACATTTTTTCTCCGTTCAGTCGGTGTGGAGTTTCAAAGTGAACATAAAGAGTGAGACGCACAGAAAGAAATTTTCCAAGATAATTTGATTGGCAAGCTTGCTCCACTGCAAAGGAAAAATTCAGAATACGCCAGCCAGTGTGAGTTCGAACTGTGGTCAGGGAATGCCCACTTGTCCAAGTAGAAAATTTGACGAAGTTTGTTGAGCAAAGACTCAATGAGCAGGATGAGGGCAATCGGCTGGTATATTCCAACAACAACATACCCACAGACGAAATTTGGGTGAAAATTGGAGGAGATCATGGCGGCAACTCATTCTACATGTCACCTCAATCTTGAACTTGGACAGCCAAACAGTCGGGAAAATACGAGCGTCATTCTGTGTTTCGAAAGGAGAGATTACTATTGAAGTTCGAGAAGTACACTGTCCCCCTTTCAAACCCGGATCCAAGAACTGAAAAAATGCGTAGGAAGGAGAAGACAATACGAGTCTTGCTAAATGGGTATTATGACTTCCTTTGCAAGATGGTCGGCCTCTCGGTGCCATGTGGCACTCACTGCTGAGTGTGGTGCTTGGCGACTTCCGATGACATGCAAGAGAAGAGAGAAACGAAACTACTAGAAGATTCATTAAACGGAAGTTACATTTTAAGGTTGCACCACAGCAAGTATGTGCCTGGGCGTGGGCTTAAAAACAAACGCAGCACAGTATTACAACGTAATTCATCCTACAATACTGGACATCCCTCTAACGCAGGTATGCCCACCATATTTGCATGTGCTTTTGGTACTGGTCAAAACGCCATCATGACTCCTTGGAGAAGCAATGTCATAAAATTGAGGTGGCCATAGCATATGAACTAGCAAGGCATCCATCCCCTCTCACAATAAATGTGTTTGATACATTTATAGGGAAACTGCGCCAAGTCGTGGAATTAAAACGAAACCAACCAGAAGCAATATCCATGTTAGAGAATCAAGATAACATGGACAATATACCACTGGCTAGGCTCAAAAGAAAAGAAAAAACAACTGAGGGAAACTATTGGTACTTTATAGCAGAATATTGAAATTAAAAAGAAACAATCTGAACTGGATATCCTTTCAGGGCCTGTCACGTCAAATCTGGATGCTATTTTGAAGCGGCACAATATTTCAGTACTGGCATACCACGGTTGCAGCTTTCTTGGTAACCACTGCCCAATATATATGAAGATAAATGTTTTACAGATATAGCACAGAGTGCAATAAAAACAAAAACAAATGAACTTACAAATACTGTGAGAACTAGAACAGACTGATTTTCCAACAGAAAATCAAATGTCTCCCGGTGGAACACTTAGGTCTCTGAAAAAGCTACAGGTGATAATAAATTATAAATGACTAAGTTTGCTTGAAAATTACAATCCTATTTTAGCTCTCACCTAGATACATTACTCTAGCAATTTTCATCAAGTTCTTCAAGACTTACTGCAGAGAAACCAATTTCACATAAATGACCCTGTGACCTTGAAAATTAGGTCAAGGTCAGCCAAATACAATACAAACCTTGGTCTTACCTTGATACATAATTCTACCAAGTTTCATCAAATTTCATCCTGTTCTCCATGACTTATCAAACGGAAACCCAATTTCACATAAGTGACCCAGTGACCTTGAGAATTCACGCAAGGTCATCCAAATACAATCCCAACCTAGGTCTTGCCAAGATACATAATCCTACCAAGTTTTATCAAATTCCATCAGGTTCTTCAAGACTTATCGCACGGAAACCAATTTCACATAAGTTACCCTGTGACCTTGAAAATTAAGGCAAGGTCACCCAAATACAATCCAAACCTAGGTCTTGCCAAGATACATAATCCTACCAAGTTTCATCAAATTCTGTCAAGTCCTTCAAGTCTTATCGCACGGAAACCAAGTGTTGAAGAACCTGAACAACAACAACAACAACAACAACAACAAGCGTAAGAAACGGGCACTAAAACAATATGTCCCCCGGCTTCCACCGGGAGACATAATTAGAAACAGGGCAACTGACTTAGCTGACAAATATGTAGGATTATGCTTTCTGTTATCAAATATAATTGATGCAGTGTTACACATGTATCCTGTGCCGCCTGATCATATGTCCGATATCCAACGTCATGTGGACAAATATCTGACATTTTACACATGGTCGGATCAAAAAATCACACCCAAAGATCATATGTTGGAAGACCACACAGTCCCGTGGATAAGGAGGTGGGAAGTTGACATGGCATTGCATGGGGAACAGGGAGGCGAAATCATACATGCAAGGTTTAATATCCTTCAACGTGCAGCATATGGAGTGAAGAAACAGGTTGACCAACTCATGCTGACCATGAAAAATTATCATGCAAAGTGCTCCCCAGAATTCAAGAACGTGGTTGCTCCAAAGAAAAGAAAATGAAATGAAATCACTATTCATCAATACTGTGACTAACAAATTATGTATGTGATATAAGACATGTAACCGAAACGTCCATAAGTACGGTATAATTTTTCAGTCTTAATTCATGACACTTTTGCTAAGCCTGTCAGTTCTTTGAACCTACAGACATTATTTTAGTTTCGATCTTTTCATTTTCTGAGGAAAGGGCAATTATATGTACAATGTCCAGCTTTATCTGTATATTCATTGCAGAATTTTCATTGGTTGTTTGTACACAAGCTGGAGTCAAGTGACATCTCAACATTATGACTACGGATGCGGCAAACAAAACAGCAAACAGACAGCAATCATATTGAGATTTTCATGTTTGTATAGTTTTATATGTTATCATGTTTGTGTCCCATGACAATATTTACGTAGAATTTATGTAGTAGATACTGACAATTATATGTTGAGGTGTATTATAGGCCCTGACAGTTGGAACACTGAGCCATGTTGAAATGTCAAAATATGAAGAGCGGCTAAGGTCCACTGAATGTATATGTACTATACTTTGCATTTCCACAGGTCAGATGAAATGTATGTTTATGTTAACATATTATGTGAACAGAACTGGTAGCAAAGCTGTCACTTATCTCATTAATCCGTACAAATACACACAACTGCCATGTCGGTGTACAGTACTGCATTAAATTTGTTTTGTAAAATAGCTGTCACAGCTTAGGTAAAATACTACTGTCCACTTTTTAACTTTATGTACTGTTGTTTACAAAGGTGGAGGCACATACTGCTTTGGAACAAAACTCCCATTGCACTGCATGTTAATGGTAATTTTATGGCCCCAAGAAGCTGTAACAACCAAATGATCCCGCATTTATAAAACAAACCATGTATTCTATGGCCCTTCTTCTACTTAGTCACTGATTTTCACTTCAGTAATGTTTGGTTTGATCAATCTATGGCAGTTTTTGTGGAGCACTATGTAAGTATAACTCTGTGTTTACCAGCACCATGGAATGTGAGGTATGCGGTACAATCTTGGATAAACGTCTTACTTCAGACAAATATTTTGCTCCTCAAT
Organism: Hermodice carunculata; assembly: GCA_964020975.1. Classification (NCBI taxonomy): domain Eukaryota; kingdom Metazoa; phylum Annelida; class Polychaeta; order Eunicida; family Amphinomidae; genus Hermodice; species Hermodice carunculata. The sequence goes on along the minus strand of OZ026623.1, from coordinate 85,529,529 downwards.
GACACAATATAGAGCAAATGAATTATGAAGATTCATACTGCAATGTTGGCTTTGTGTTAAGGTGAGATTTTAATGCACAATTAATGCTATGAATATATGATTAGTTGTGCTACGCACGCTATCAGCGTGAAATGTACAAAGCAAAAGATGGGGGGATGCTGTGACGCCAGATGTGCTAAAAATAGACCACTTCTGCCTGGCCACGCTGTGCCTTTGACTGAACTAAATGGCCACAGTGAAACTGCCGCGTGGGTACCCAACCTGGTATTACCCGGTTTTGGAGAAAAATACGCGAGCTGGTGCTCAAGCAACAATCTGTTCCATCAATGACAGTGTACATACAACGGACAGTCAATAAAAATAAGAACACACACACATAGTTTTAATATTCATCATCGGCTATGTAGCATAACACACGAAATGATCAGGTCCAGTTGTAGAGACTCATCATCACTACACAGTTATTAGTTAGCATGTCGTCATATTGTTCAATATGCTACGTGATGATTATTCAACAAAAGTAACATTTCATCTGTAATAATGCGGAGATATGGTCATCTCTGCCACATTTGGCTTCATAGCCTACTTGCTCTTCCCTTTGCAAGCATGTTACCAGTGTTTGGAACAAAAACAAACAAAATAAAATAACAGAAACAAACGAAAAAAACCCTCATCCCCTATAATACTGGTCCCTGGCGTATGGCAAGTCGTTTTACTATAAAATATAAAATGCTCATTTCAAGATATCTGGAATTGAATTCAAAACATCTTAAATTCAATTTCAGATATCTGAACTACACTTTAAGATACAGTAAATTAATTTGAGACATCTTAAATTTAATTCAAAGATATCTTACATTTAATTCGTTATCTTACATTGAATTGAAGGTCTTCTAAAATTGAATTTAAGAGTCAAAGGAGGTAATATTAATAATGAAAGCAATAGAAACATAAAAAGATCGCCAATCTGTGCAAGCACTTCAGAGGCTTCTAAACAAAGCTAGAGTGTGATGTAGATGCGATTCGCAAAGATGGATGCAGGCAACCTGTTACACTTGATTAGGATTATACTTACCATCCCAGTTTGCGCAGCCATATGTGAGAGAGGGTTTTCGAGAGTGAAATGCATTAAGTCACACATGATCAGGTCTGCACAAGGAAATGATGAACCGCCTCTTAACAGTGTCGATGGAAGGCCCTTCTGTTGACGATAAACAGAGAAAGCTGTCCATCTTTGGTGATACAAGGGACAAAGATCTCACAGATCAAAATTTAAATTTGCAGCTGAAGGACGTGTGTGCTCAGTATGAGGAAGAGGATCATTAACTGAAATTCATGCTGCAGATGGAAAGATTCAGTGTCAGAATTTTCTGCCAGTTGAGGAACATGATATTGAATTTGTTCCTAATATGCTGAATGAAACCAAATACTGAGTCTTGTAAAGTGAGAGTGCCTTTTTAAGTAAATCTAGTCAACATCAGTATCCATTTAACTTAGTTGCTCAAGGTTATTATTAATTTTTTTTCTTGTTTCTTTCTTTTATGGTGCCAAAATGATATCCGTCCCAATGGCAGCCGCACATTACCGACATGTCTCAGTCTGATGGCAAGGAGTTCTGTTAAGTAAATCTAGTCAACATAAGCATCCACTGAATTTAATTGCTGAAAGCTCTTTTCATAATAAATTAATATCCATCCCATGGACAGCCATGTGTTACTGGCATGTCTTTGTCAGATGGCAAGGAGTTCACATTAATTATCCAACTTTGAACTGCTTGATTATGCGAGATCTGTATACAATTATTTGCATGTTTCAACTTTGTTAGCAACCAGGGTGTTTAAAAGGCATGCTGTCTGTAATAGATGACTGTAAACTAAGGTCTTTAAATTTTTCCAATTGTAATTTAATTTCCTGGATCCTTATAATAGTACATTGTGCTTACTGGCATGAAGTGGCTCAGGTTTGACCACTCAGAGTGTAACAGCGACAAATTTGAAAAAAAAAAACACAAACAAAAAAAACAGTCACTGTAATATAACTGCCGGTGGCATGCTAAGCTTTCTTCTCAATCATTTTATACGTATGTATTTGGCATGAGCATTTAATTTAAATTTTTGTATCAAATATATATTTTCTTATTTTATGTTCTATTTGTTTCAAAATATCTAATTATTAATTTCCATAAATTCTATAAAGAATTTTGACTTTCAATTTTGATAACAAAACTGAAATTACAGTATGCAATAAGACCTTTCTTATTTCAGTTAATAATATACAGCACTTTCTGAATTTACGTTAACAGCATATTCAGAGACAACCAGACTATATGGGTATGATCAAGGCAGCCATGCCAACTTGTTTTGTCAAGCTGGTTGTAATGATTATTCAAGTGAATTCACTGTCACGTGAAGTTGTCTTAGTTATGTCGTAATGATACGAAAATTTAGTTCCTCATCAATGGAAACTCAATTCCGAGCTTTCAATGTGACCCTAAACTAAAAACTGATTCATAAATGTGTTTTTTGATTTAGATTTTTCAGTCTGTAGCCTCTTTGTTTCTTCAAAAATTGAAGTCCAAACGTAGAATTTCTGAACGTTCCAAATTAATTTTTGTTTCCTTGGCCTCAGATTGAATTTTATGAATAGCTCGAGACATTGATCACAAGATGATTCAAAGAAAACTTTTGACTACAAGTAGAGCACCAAACAAGTCTTACTATTGCACAGTGACACTAATGACTAACACATTGCAACCATTATTTTAATTAGGTCCCTTTTTTGGGCCTCAAATTGGAAAATTGAAATGAATAATTATGATTTTGCTCAGAAATACTTTCAGAGTTTGTAATTTCCATAGTCTGTGATCATCAATGTTTCGTCCCTTTTGTGTAAAGGGGTCAATCAAGCTCAAAGGTTTCACTTGTTCTGCCTGAAAAGTTACCTGTGATGTCTGGGCATTAGGACAATCCTTAATGGCAAGCCCTGGTAAACAAATCAGAAAATAAACCATAATTTACACATGTAGAAAGCGACACTGATGATCGAGTTATAGCTGTTGATGTCAAACTTGGTGAGTATTGCTTACGCTCAATTTGTATCTATGCGCCTAACAAAGGAAAGAACAAAAGTGTTTTATTAATAATTTGGATAAATATTTAAATGGAAAGAGGAACATACTCCTCGGTGGGGATCGTAACTTTGTTCAGAATGTGAACATGGATAATGAAGGTAGCAATCCTACAACTGGTCAAGTACAGGAGTTCAATATTTTAAAATCAATTTATAACATTAAAGATATCTTCTGTGCCGAACATTCGAGTCTTAAAAATTACACATGGCAAAGTACTATTGCTCATTGTAGATTGGACCGATTTTATATTAATGAAAAATTGTATAGTTGGATACATCAAGTTTCTCATGCACCATGTGTCTTACCTAATTACGACGTGGTAGAATTCATATTTAAGCATATTGATTTTAGCAAACAAGCATATGGCCCAGGCTACTGGAAATGTTATGTTAGGATTTTAAAAGATAAGAATTTGGCGTGATGCATGCTTATCCACTTACTCTGGTAAAATGATGAGTGGTGGGGAATGTGCACGCAGAAATATAAGGATGTAATAATACCACTTTCACACAGACTTAATGTTGAAGTTAAGAAGTGGTTGTCAGATTTATAATCCCAATTTTCAGTTTTACTGTGTCTCCACAAAACATCAAGTCTATACACAGACCCTCAGGAAACAGTTTAGAAAGAAAAGGAGATTATCGTGTCTTTCTTCTAGAAGACAAATGTTTGGCTACAAAGAAATGCATCAAACAGTTAAACATTAATGGCAAAATAGTTACCATGCCAATAGAAATCGTGGAGTCATGTACCAAATTCTATGCAAATTTGTATAAATATGTTATTATCTTAAGGATGTACCACCTTTAACCCAGGAAGAAAGGGACCTCTGTAAAGGTCCAACAACAAATGTTGAGTGTGTGACTGCCATCCAGCAAATGTGAAACTTCAAGTCATCTGGTTTGGACGGTTTACCTAAAGAATTTTACCAAAAATTTGGGTATTTGTTTGGAAATCATTTTGTTGCTTGATAAATAATTGTCATGAAAAAGGCAGCCTCACTCCTTCACAAAGATGTGTTGTTATTTTGCTACTCTGTAGGGATACTTCTAAAGCTGACAACTTAAATTATTGGAGCCCTATCAGCCTTAGTGTGGGAGCATATATCATGATTTTCAGTCCCGTGGGATTTTGATGAAAATTTTATGCCACCTATTCAGAAATGTTATTTATACCCTAAACAACATAAAAAACCGTGTTGGCACTTTGCCAACCTGTTAGATTCAAAATGGCCGTCATTTTCCAAAATGGCCGCCAAACTCCAAACTTAATGATATTTTATGTTACAGAATGTGTCCGAAATGTTCGAATTAATAGATCTAAGAATCAAAATTGTAACCTTTTGTCATCCAGGAACATTATTCATGTCTTTTACCTTAAACATGAATATTATTAGACACCAAAATTTAAAAAATATCTGAAAAAATTTATCTATATTTTCCATGTTTCCTTTAAATATTTAGCATTAAAAAAGTTGATAAAAATTTGGCTTTTATTTTGGTTGTTACTGGCATCAATGAGAGTATGTATAGCACTGTAGTTATCACAATTCAAGATAGCCTCAAATTCCTCAAAATGGGTGCCCCACCGCCACTCCCCACCCCCACCCCCACAAGTCGCTATGTAATTTTACATAAAGAACCAATATTCTCCAACTAACATTATCTAAGAGTTTTATATGATACTCCAACCATGTGAAAACATTGTATCATGAACCATGTAACAACATTGTGTCATGATTTTCAATCTTGAAACTTAACACCAGTTGTTACCAACCAAATTTCAAGATGGCTGATATGCTAAAAAATGCATGCATATAATCTAGACATCAAAACTTTTTTTGTCATCTGATCCAAGATCCTCAGTTCAAATCATTGTTCCCTTTTATAACTTACCAGTTGTTTGAATGTATTTTGCATGTCTGTATGGTAGTATTGGAGTGCTGACAGAATGATTTCCTGTATAGTAGATAAAGTGCTAGACTAATGCATGGTGCTGGCATGCTAATGGGTGGATCTGCATGAGCGAACTGCTTGGAGAAATAGTGTCCCAAGTGCTTTTAGATTACTTGCTGTGTCCTCATTTATAATGAAAGACTGAACACATTCTTGGCATAATCCAAGCACATTTATTTGCAAAGGCTTTTTTGCACAATGACTGTAGCAGGGCCTCTAGATATTCTTGATTAACCCCATTAATTGTGGGGTTTAGTCCTCTAATTGCCCTAAAAGTGGCCAACTATATAGAAAGTCATCTCCTTTCAAGTCTTCAATTAACTTTTTTGTCCACAGAAAATATTTTGAATAACAATTACGGATAAGAGCTAAACAGAGATAATATGTCCCCATGAATTTACAGCTTTTCAAATCATGGAATAGGTGTTTAGTGCCCACCTTATAATAAGAAAATAGCGTTCAGATAAGGATTACCCTCGGCGCCCACAACGTTTTTTCCCCAATTTAGCATTTTTTTATTTTTTATTTTTTTGAGACTTTGCAGGTGTCATAATATGGTGTAACTGCACCAAATATTTGATGAGGCTGTAATGAATCTTTCTTGAGATATTATGGCAACATTGTCCACCTGTGTGCAACTCTCTCTCTCTCTCTCTCTCTCTCTCTCTCTCTCTCTCTCTCTCTCTCTCTCTCTCTCTCTCTCTCTCTCTCTCTCTCTCTCTCCATATGTTCAAAGACTCTACATGGACCAATGCTCTGAAACCTGTACAATTCCAAATTGCTTTGTTTGTAATGAGGATTCACAAAGTATGTTTGTATGTAATTGTGTTATCTTTGTCTCAGTCAGTTCAACTGTCCTAACACACATGTGTGTTTGTTCTGAAGCAAGGTGGTGACTTACCAATTAAATTGTTTAGGCAGCCCATGCAAGAGCGGATGTTTTCATCCTTAGCTGGGTCATCCTGACTATCTATTCTCTCTGGTAATAATGTACTATTTCTCCTATTTTTGGTTTTGCATTTGTTTACATATATTTCTGTCATTATTACCTAACAATAGATGTTATGCTCGCGGCACTGCGCATGAGACAATTTTTTTGACGCGCAGTGCATTGTGGGCTTATTTGTAGTATGCGAGCGGTAAATTGGTAATGGCGATGGTAACAACAGTATAATTAGCACTATGGAGAACGAACAAGTTGAGTTGCCCACGTTGGATATATTAAAAATTCCAGGAGCAATATTGTTACGCCCATTTGCCACAGCAACTGTGCCTGAATTACGACGTCGGTTACAGGAGGGGGGGAGGGGGGGGGGGCAAAAACCAAGGGCACCTAGAAGGAACTGATCGAGAGGTAAGGACATCATGAACATAGGTTAATTGTCACTGTGCATGGCAACTCACACACATGGGTCGTGTTTCGATAAACACTCCTGAATTGTAATGGCTTATGCTAATAATTACGACTGCTAGCAACAAATTGGTCAATAAACGAACAAACATTAACATTTGGATGCAGCACACAAAGAATACGGGTCAATTTTGTTCGGATTGCAACATGCAATGAATCGAAACCACTTACATAGGTCGCGTTTTGATAAAAACTCCTGAATTGTAACGTCTTAATGCTAATAATTACGACTGCTAGCAACAAATTGGTCATTAAACGAACAAACATTAACATTTGGGTGCAGAACAGAAAGAATACAAGCAAATTTTGTTCAGATTGCAACACGCAATGAATCGAAACCACGAACTTACACAAGTCGAGTTTTCCGAGCTGACGTTCAACTTGTTCAGCAGTTCACTGCGTGCAGAGATGGTAGTTTCGGGTCAGATCGAGCCAGATGTTTAATAATTATAACTGCGTAGCTCATTAAACAGATCTGATGGACAATCTGTCAACCATGAAGTTGAGCGGAACAGTGTAACAGAATAGTATCATTGAGTTTGAGGCGGAATTTGACTTGTGTTGTGATAGATATAACTTCATTAGTCATGTCAAAGCCGTGACCTTGTGGCATCGTTATAGGCCTACGGTGAACTTTATCATAAAAATTAATCGTATTATTTCACTTACAAAGGCTACAGGACTGACAATTAAAGCTTGTATTGGGCTCAGATTAATTTATAATATATCAAGTAGGCCCACTACCAACACTGTGAAACAAGACGTATACAGGTAATATTTGATATCCCAGACAGTGGTTATGTCAGAGACCAAGACTACTGAGAGTATTTCCTATAGTCTCAGGCTATATAGATGACAAATATTGCACTTCTAGGCATAGACTATGTGTAGGTGTGGGTACTGAAGCCATAAAGTCAACTGTGTTTAAATTATATTTGCTAACGTTAGGCGTACTCCAAATGAGCTCAATACTAGGCATAAAACTTTTTTTTGTTACCATGAATGCTTTTTAAAAAAATTCATATGAAAACTGTTAGTGATTATCAAAGAGCTGACTGTTTAGGCGTACCTACTTGAAATGTTGTTTTAAAACAATTGTCTTTTCTGGCTAGATTAGATTCCAGAAATGTATAATCAAAATCTGTCATGGTCATCATCACATAAAATCATGATTAAATCTCATGCTAATATCATATTATGGTCCATAATTTTGAAATTGTCAGCATCATATAAAACCATGATTTAATCTCTGTTTCTAATTATCATAATACATGGTCCATAATAAATCAAATACATTATTTTATTTGTACAAGGATTAGAATGTTGATAAATCCAACATTATTTCCTGATAGGTTAAGATTCCCAAACATTTGTTTATTATAAAACATTTCATCATCATCGTCATATAGATAACATCAGATTCTCAAGTTCTGTGATTGAAATACCTAGTCCCACTGTACAACATGAGCCTAGCATGGATGTAGGCTTTAAACTAACTTACAAAAGCTTGTACTGTACTTTTATAGGATATAACAACACATTTATTCTTATTTACAAACTTCAGATGCCAGGACTACAACAGTGACTCCAGCAGGAGGAACAAGATCATAGATCCTGACCACAAAACAGACAAGTAGATCAGCCAAAAGAAACAATCAGCTATCCTGACAGTGGATGGACAGATGACCTTCCTTAGATTCCTGAAACCTTTTCACAAACAAATATATATATCTTCATGTTGGTGGCAAAACAGAAAAACACAGAGTTGCGGGATACAAGATGTTTAAGTCAGACAAGGTTTTGCCATGTGAGACAGCATTTACAATCAATGGGATTTGTGCCAGAGGAAAGGTTCACTCAAGCTACAAACCAGATGTATACAGTGTGAAGGTTTCATTTGTTTCTACAGATGCAGTGATTGATGGAAAGGGTACTTGTAAAGCCGGAGCAGCAGGTGAATGTAAACACGTAACAGCATTTTGCACAAGCTTAATGATTTTGAAGAAATAGGCTTGAAAAAGGTACCAGAACAGTTGGCGTGTACCTCTAAGACACGGCAGTGGGGTGTACCTTGCAAATTACATAAGAAAGTACAGGCACAAACTTTCAGTGAACTCAGCTTCATTAACTTCATGCCAGGCAAGGAGACCAAAGTGCCTGAAAATGTAAAGAAAAGAAAGGAGTATTCTAGTTTACTCCCTGCTAATGGCCCTTTACCACAAGAAAGATTACAGTCATTGCAAGACAAATTCATCTCATCAGAACAAAAGGCCTATGTGAGCTGCCATTATAAATGAACACATTCAGCATAGTGGCAAAGATTCACCTGAAAAAGATGATCCACCTGTAACTAAACAAGAAACAGATGAAATGGCCCATCTGCCCCAAGGCTCCTTCCTAGTGAAGGACACTGTGGAGTTAGTTAAACAGGTGGATTTAGATTGACAAATTTTCTCCACCTCAACTATGTTGGTTTATGAAGCATGTTTAATTGCTGCAAAGGAAATTTGATACCAATGAACTTCATTTATTAATAAAAAACATGATCCATTTTACTTCAAGGAACATTGTAGGCTTTTTCAAGTACATGAATCATTCAGTGTTTATATTTTATTCAATCATTGTGATGAAGTTTAAATAGGCAGATATGGAGATATAATACAGAAGGGCACTGGTCCTTTGGGGGGGGGGGGTAAAATAGATTTGTTGACCATTGTTAAATGTATGTAATGGATAACACAAAACAGTAAGATGTCATATGCTTGATATGGGAAATACCCCATGACTTTACAATTTCTCTTGTTGTTTGTTTGTTTGTTGTTTCATTTTGCTGGACAAAGCATCTGCATTTGTCACCAATCTTCAATGCATATAATGATCATCATTTATGTATTTCCACTTGAAAGATGAATGTATTATGTGACCTATACAACGTTTACTTGCATTATATAGGCCTAAACAATATGTGTGTATCTTTTATTCCTCATTGCTACTATTTCCATTGCTGTTTCATATTGATGATCAAGCTGACCTTGAATCTGCAACAAGTGTGGACATCTGCCTGGAGTTTTCCAGTAAGATAGTGGGGCCTCTGTCACCAGAAGAGGTTCTGCAACTTGAAATGGCCACCAGGGGACAATCAGGTAATGATTTGTGGATGGAAGCCAGGAAAGGTATTTATAAAATTAAAATAGGGTGCTCAGTCTCATCCCAAATTCTGTTCTGTCCAAACAAAGCCAAGTTAATACATTTAATTTTACTGTAACCGACTTTCATTATAGGGATTGTCTTCAAATATTTGGCTATGAAACTAATATTTATATCGACAAGTCACCATGTTAAAACTAAAATGTAAGGGGTTTCACTGTTAGTCATTCCTAAATATCATACAATGAAAGAAAATTTGCAGCTAAAATGCAAAAATTGGAAGAAAGCCATGTTATCACAAACAAATTTCACGGGTTTCCATTTAAACTGTAACTGACAAAGAACAAGACTGTTAAAGAACATACATTAATACAAATACAATCCTCAATACAAAATCTTTTATCTACACTTTACATGATTAATAAGACAACTTGAGCTGTTGTTACATAAGAAATCTTAAATATGTACTGACAGGTCAGAGTTCTATAGTACAGTTCATTATGAGTGCATTTTATCTTGCACGGTCATTTTTTTTCCCTTGCAGCCAGGATCACATCATCAGTGGCCAGCACAATCTGCAAACAGAGAGATTCTACTCCGCCAGATAATATGGTTAAAAAGATATTGCAATATTCTGGACGAGGAACATCACATTTGGATGCTTGTAACCATGGCATACAAATGGAAGCCACTGCACGGGAAGCGTACATTGAACATATGGAAGCTGAGGATAAACAAGTGCAAGTGCAAGAACTGGGTTTAGTTGTAGACAGAGCTAGAATCTGGTCAGCCACGTCTGTCGATGGATATTACCATGATCCTACTGAAGAACATGCAGATGGGCTTGTTGAGATCAAATGTCCATTTGCTGTAAATAACACTACATGGAGTCAGTTAGCATGCAAGAGATCTAACTTTTATTTGAAACACTCAAATGAATCTCTTGTTACCAACAAGAACCATGCATATTACCTTCAGATGCAGCACCAAATGGGAGTGACTGGCAGACAATGGTGTGATTTTGTGGTGTTTCTCAAGAACACACATGTTCAAGAACTCTTTGTTCAAAGAAACTATTTTGATGAATATTTGTACACAAACTTGATCCTTCCAAAAACTTTCAGTTTTTCTGTGCGGGTATTGTACCTGAACTTTTGACCCATCGAGTGCAACGAGGTAAAAGGTTGTATCCCAACTCAAAGAAATATCTTTATCGTGAGGACAAGGAAAATAAGAAAACACAAAAACATACATGAACATGTAATAAACTGTGAACATGATAATGCATTATCTTTTAAGGTCAAGTTATACAATCTGATGTATTTATTGATTATCGATCAAGCAATGGCTCTGTCGAAAAGTTCACTAGGTAACAACACACTTTCCAGATCTTGTTGAGTTCAGTTGTCATGGTGTTTGGGAAAGTGTATTTTAGAATGCCGTCTGTTTGACATTTTCAAAAACTCGTTCAACATGTATTCGCACACGAGCTATTTGTACAGTTTCCTCAGCTTCTTCAACACTTAGCTGAGACTTCCCATTCAAAAACGGTGGAATGTTTAGTCCTACACGTATCTTTGCCAGTTCGTCGTCGATAAGAAAACCTCTGTCAGCCATGACAGAATCCCCTGCTTCTAGCATATTGTACAAACCACTGTTTTTGGTTACATCATTGTCAGACATTTTACCTGGTACCAAGTGTGATACATGTGAAATGAAGCCATTTGGTGTGATACCCAGTAGTCCTTTTGCAGTTTTGTGATGTTTATAACTTGAGTACGTGGCACTTTGGACCCTGATATGTGAAGGAGTTTCTATGAACAGTTCTGTACAATCCAAGATTATCCTAGTTGAAGGGTACTGGTCTTTGAAACATTCTGGCATGTAGGTGTCTGTGACTTGGCTTGATGACCAGATGGGGACTTGGGTGAGGCGTTGATACAGCAGATCTGTGTATGTGATGCATTTTCTTGAAACAGTGCGCTGGTGTATTCCAAATCTGAAAATGTATGAAAGAGATTACTGAACATTGCCAACCCCCCCCCCCCAAAAAAAATATTGTGATGACAGAGGATGAAATTATTAGATTTTTGCAAATTTGACGATCACAAACTACTATATTATTGTGAAACTTACATCATATAAGATAACAGCGTCTGTGATATTTAGAACGTGATAAATATGTGGTCATGATGCGAACTTATGATTATTATCACATTCAAGATGTTTGGTGCAATAAACAGTTTACATTTATTTACGAGGGAATGTGATATGATTTAACATTATTCTACAATGAACACTTCCATTTATTAACAAGGGAATGTGATAAGAAAGAACATTATGTTACACAGGTTATCTCCACAAGTCTGCGATAGAATAAGTATTACGATTAGTTTACTAATTAATTTCACTTTTGTTCTGATATTTTCTGTTGCATTACATGAACATTGTGTAATATATGTGATTGCACAAGTCTAAGGTACAAATCTAAGTTTTGTGATCAGTGAACTAATTTTCACTTTTGTATTATTACTTGTTATTAATTTTCACACACAGACAACAAGAAAAGCTTTTACAAGTATTGAGTGTCATTTATATGCACTGGATGTATTTATTGTACGTTTGACTTTGATTTATCTATTATGTCGAGAAGCACCTGTGATGTTTCATTTCATTTGTGGCAGTCAGTCTCCATGCATTTAGGAGGTTGGCAGATTCATGTGAATTTTTTTTTTTTTTTTTTTGAAATAAATAATTCAACATGATATTCCCATTTGTTTTTCTTTTTTCGTTATATTTATAATAGTAATGGTATACGATTAATTTTTATGACCTGTAGGCATACTTTATTCTTTTTAAAAGACCAAGCTATCTATTTCAACAGGATTCACCCAAAATAATATAATATTTGGACCATGAATGTATAATACAAGTCCATGATTTAGACTAACAAAATAAATAGTTTGACCAGCTTAAGTGAATTAATGACTGAATAAAAGGGTATGTTTATTTTCTAAATTATTAGTGTGTCTGAAAAAGAGCTGATTAATTGTACCATAGAGCTACCACGAGATTGTACAAAAGATGTAAAATGTACATAATGGGTTTGGTTAAAAAAAATCGAATGAACTGTTGCAGGCCTACATGTCATTGTTTATTTGCCGTTATCTAACGTATGCTTGAAAAGTATTTGCTTGTGAAATTAAATTACCTATATGCCAGATTTTGCTCCAGAAGAGCAAGGCGTAATCTAGTAAGGACTAGGAACAGCACATCTTGGGATGACGGTGCCCGATACTGTAGCTTGTTGTGACTTTGGTTGTCCGATTTGTGGGAACCCCAAAACACTAGTTGTTTCACGTCAGGCTCGATAAAGGAATACAAGTTGGTGAAGTCCTCTCGGTTCATGCCTGTGTAAAACACCATATATTTATTATCTGGGACGGATTGTAGTCCAAATACTTTCCTTTCTGGTTGCTGTTTTTGCGTTGTTAGCTTGACACTTTGCATGTGTAATTTTCTTTTAAACTGTAGGCACCAATTTCTGTTTTCCGTAGCTTCCCGTTTGGCTTCGGCCAGCTGCCGTTCTGTAGTTTCCAGCTTGTTCTCAAGTTCCAAAATCCTTTGTTTTAAACATTCATTTTCATTGCCCATGTCTTCAATAATGTTCTGTTTTTCTTTATAATCTTTCAGTAAGTCTGTTGTTGAAATGCAATAGCTGTGATCATCTGACGGTGTGTATTGCGTAGTTCCATTTGTTGTGGTTTCCCACTCATCAGCAGCCATATTGCCATTACTGTAGTACTCGGCCACGTCGTCTTGTTCACTGTACAGTGCATCTCCACGCCTCTGGTTTTCCATGTCGTCAGCAAAAAAGTTTGCAAGTTGAAGTCGTCTTCGTGACCTGGGTACTTCAATTGTCCGCAAAGGAAAGATTACTTTATTGTCATATGTCTTTCTGCCACCAGGAAAGTGTAAACTGCAAACACGGTGGCCGATGGTGGGGAAAAATTTACTAAATTTGCCAGAGCTTCCTGCACATGAAATATTTCTAATCCATGTCTCCCTAAGTTCTCTATCTTTCAGAAAGGCATAAAATTTACATTCTTTGTTTCTAGCAGCATTTTTGTAGCAACCTGGGATACAACAAGTGAACCCTCCCATGACGATCTGTGCTGTATCAATGGCGTAACGCAATATGGGTTCAGTAACAGTACTACAAATAAGCCCATAATTCAAGTTTGCAAGATGGCGCAAATTTATTCAAAATGGCGTCCGCGCATAAGACCTATTGAAATGTATTGAATTTATTGTCGAATAAAAGAATCTGAATCTGAATCTGAATCACGATCAGAGAGCGTCAAATAAATACTTCAAAAGTTTTATAATGTAACAAAGTGCCGTTTTGGCCAGTTAATTTTAAACAAAAGTTCTGATAATTATTTAATTATTATCTGATTAACTCTGCATTGAAATTGTGCTTTGTTGATGTATGACAAACCCATGCAAAAGCTCTGACAGACCCCACCCCAAAATTTTCTCTATTTTAAGAACCTCAAATCTTGTTTGAACCAGTTTGGAAGCTACAAATTTAGTTACTACTTAAATATGCTGTGTACGTCATTCTCATTGCTTGCTGCTTCTTCCTTACATGGCTTTTTCCCATTAGCTTAATGACTGGTACTTCACACGTGACTTTTACATCCTATGTCTATCCCTGCTTTGGGGTTTCTTGTCAGAGTTGGGTTCGGCAAGATACATATGGGGTGTATTTTTGCTACCTGTACATTGGCCATTTTGGAACAATATAAGACATAGACAGCATTCCCTGGATTTGTTTGTTTATTTCACAACGAGAACACCCACAAGGTTATAATAACAAGTTTCAAAATAATAAGAGGAAGCCGGTTTTCAATAGGAACATAGGCCTTTATAATGTGTATCTCTAATGAAATTTGCTTCGTTTTTTTATTGCCTTTTTATTGACAACAGAAAATTATAATGTTCATAAATACACTGGTTTTGTGCATTATCTGAATCTGCCTTGATTCATTTCATGCTCTCGGTAAATGATCAAAAATTCAACCATAGAATTAAACATACATTAATTTTCTTCTCTCCCCAAACCTATCACCATCAATTTTTTCTGTGAAGATTCAATTTATCATTATTTTCAACAATCTCTGATGAAAATTTGATGAAGCTGCTATAGATCCTTGTTGAGATATTATGATCAACATTGTCTCCTTGTGCGCCACTCAGACGGCCTTGAAATGAATAATTTAAAGTTTCACACAAAGTTTATAAATACCAAGAGGATGCTAGTTTTTATTAGGAACCTGTTCCATCAGAAGATGCATTTCTGACAAAAGTTTGGTAAAGGTGCGATCAAAATTGTATGAGATATCGCGGTAGCATCGTCAGGGTTGACGCCACTCAGACGGCCTTCAAATAAAAACTTTGAAAATTTCATAAAAAGTTAAGAAATAATCAGAGGAAGCCTGTTTTCAATACACATCTGGTCCATCATAAGGTTCTTCTGTGACAAATGTTTAGTAAAGCTATGGTGAATATTTTTGGAGATAATGTGGCAAAATCTTCCCCTTGTGCGCCACTCAGACGGCCTTGAAATAAATTCTTAAAAAGTTTAAAAGTTTAAAAATAATAAGTGGATGCTACTTTTCAATAGCAAACTGGTCCATTACAAGTTGCATCTCCTATAAAAATTTGGTACAACTATGGTGAATATTTTTTTGAAATATCAAGGTAACATGGACAAGACGGATGAACAGATGGACTGACGATGTAGGGGATGACAGTACCCTCCAGCACTTTATGTGCCGAATGTAAAAACATACCAACTCTATTAGCCTATTCTCAGCCAGAGTGGGTTAAACACCCAGGTAACCACTGGAAAAATATCAAATCTGGGCAGTATCTAACAGAATGGGAACTTTTTTAAGTCAGAATTTATGTGTTTACAAAATAAAATTTACTCAATTTGGCCGTAACGTTTACCCCCACCCTCAACCCAGAACATTCATCTCACCTAATAACAAAGCAAGGTGCATCTCAGCTTACCCTACTAGCTGGTCATTGCCATGTACAGCACATGTAGAACAGTTCACATATCACTTGTGTACTACAGTTTGATCTTGGTAAACTTCCTGCCTGTGGCTCAACTGGCATAAATGATAGATTTTGGATGAAGTACCAAAAGTTGATCCAACATACTGATGACTCTGGAATTATGATGAACTGCTTTCATCTTCATCGTCCAACTGAACAAGCCATATGCTATGGCAGACTGCCACTGTATATGGCAATCACCAGTTACGGCCAGCTTCCACTGTGCAGGACAGTTACCAGCTGGACACCACAACTCACAATATGAGAGTGACGAAGATGAGAACAATGAAAGTTAAAATTGCTATCTTAATCACACAAGTTTGTGTGGTAATGGAGAAGACGATGTCATTTAATGTAGCAATACACTTTAATGTGTCATAATGTTGTTTCAAAGTTTACTCACAATATGAGTGTGACAACGATAAAGATGAGAACAATGATAGTTATAACAGTTATCCTAATCATATAAATATGAACTGGCTAATGGAGGTGATTATGTCATTTATTGTAGCACTACACTTTAATGTGTCATACATAATATTGTTTCAATGTTAACTCAGAAGATGAGAATGATGATAGCAAATATAATTATCCTAATCATACAAATATGAACTATATAATGGAGGTTATGATGCCATTTATTGTAGCAATACAATTGTTTCATAATACTGTTCCAATGTAAACTCACAATATGAGAGTGACAATCATGAAGGTGAGAATGATAATTTAAAATAGGTCCCCCAGTCACACAGGTATGAACTTGGTAAGGAAGGTGATGATGCCCTTTATTGTAGTAATATACTGGTGTCATAATATTGTTTCAAAATAAAGTCATTTATCTCCGTTTGGTTTACATTCTTTTGATCCAATGATTTGATACTTTAAAGACAAATATGAGCCTAAATTGACTGAGATTCAATTTGAAGATAAAAATCCAACTTTATAGCCGGGAGTTATGAAAATAAATACCCAAATAAGGTGCTTTGCACTGCAAGGACCTTTAAGGGACCTGTAATTGAACAAAAATTGGAAATTTGGCAGCCATTTTGAAAAATGAAGGCCATTTTGAATCTAACTGGCTGGCAAAGTGCCAACATGTTTTTTTTTCTTCTGTGATTTCAGATGTATTTGACATTTCTGAGTAGGTTTTATGAAATCTTCATCAATATGCCCCCACACTATCTCCGAAATGTCGATTGTAAGATTGTGTCTACAGTGATGTCTCGGGTACCTTTTGTTGCTCCCAACGTTCAAACCTGTGCTGCCCCTTGATCGATCTATAAAAGACTCCTTTCATAAAACGAAATTGTGTTGATTATGTGCAACAAAAAGACTTAGAATGTGCATCATCTGCCCTTGGTCAGTCTAAAGCTTTTGTTCCGATACCTCATGTTTCTGTAGAATATGTTTTGACAGCCTTTAATTTTGGACCAAGTTTTAGATGTTGGACTGAAGTTTTGTACTCAGTCGTGAGGAGTTAGCTCTCGTTAATGGTTTTGTATCGCCATCTCTTTTCATTTCACATACCTTCTAATTCTGGTTCATGGTTTATATCTCCTACTTTTTCCGTTTTACCCACCATGACACAAGGCTGTGAACTCTCCCCTCTGTTGTATGTATTGTGTGCTGAATCTTGGGCTATCAAAATCTATGCAGATGAAGATATTCACAGTGTTAAAATGCCTGCTACATCAGAAGATGTCAAACTTATTCAATATGCTGACGATACAACGTACATTGTTACAAGTGAACATTCTGGTTCTTGACGACCTGTAGGGGTTAGCTTCTGGTGCACCAATAAATATGAGAAAAAGTATGGGTTTATGGTTGGGAAGGTGATATGGTAGAAAAGACAATGCATGTGAAATAAATTGGATGGCTGAGCCTTGTACATTTCTGGGTATATATTTAGGCCCTTGTGCCACTAACAATAACTGAGAGCATGTGTTGAGTAAATAGGAGGCATGCATATTAATTTCCCGCCAGAGCTACATCAGAGCTGCCAAACCTCCCGACATGTCGGGAGATTGTACGATTTTTCAGCGAATTTGACTAGTGCTCCGGACCTCCCCACATGGAATTAAAAGCTCCCGACAAAACCAAATATTCACTAAAAAAAAAAAAAAAAAGTAAAAAACGTGTGAATTTGTTTTTTAAGAAAAGGGTCCAAACTGCATTCAAACTTGTTCTGAGAACTGCATGCCGTGCGTTCAACATTGTTGATAATCTGGATCTATAAATAATGTGCGAGGTTGCAAAAGGTTATTTGATCGGGTATGCAAAAGTATCAGCCGGAAACGGTCGTACATCGCGGGAAATTTAGGTCTTGGATGCGTGTTGGATAAATTGTTCGGAGTCCGTGGTGGTGGTCTGCTTCATGGTCGTTGTAGTACATTATAAGCAATGGCCGAGGGAAAACCTAAAAAGAAAACCAAGTACCAATCCAAGGTTTTGGATGATTGGCAAAAGGAATTTCCAGGAATTCAGAGAGACAAAAATGACGAGCACAAGGCAAGGTGCACGTACTGCAATGTGAACTTTTCCATCGCACATTGTGGTAGGAATGACGTTCACAAGCACGTGGGTAGAGCCACACATGAAAGGGCTGTCAGCCACGCAAAATTCTTTGGCAAACAAACCAGAATTGCAGATCTACGACAAGGGCTGCAAAGGACCCAGAATTGCAGATCTACAACAAGGGCCGCAAAAGACGAACAATGACGACCAAGTAACGGAGGCAGAGGTTTTGTGGTGCAAGTTTGTTTGCGAGCACAACATATCGTTTGCCGTCGCCGATTGCTTTACAAATTTGGCAAGCCAGATGTTTCCAGACAGTCGTATTGCCCATAAGTTTGCTCCATGTAAATGGACCAAGACAGCTGCCATCCTTACTCACGCCATAGCAGGTGAGCAACGAGAAAAAAGTGTCACTTATGTAAATCAAGGACCGTGCACATTGCTGGTAGACGAATCAAACAAAAGGGATGACGACAAAGGATGTGCTATCATGTTGAAGGTGATCAACCCAGATCTTGGTCGTGTGCAAAACAGATTTTTGGACATGCCAATATGTAATAAGGCCAATGCTGCTAATCTCTTTGAGGTCATCGATGCAACCTTGAAGTAAGTGTATGCCTTTTAAGCATCTTACAATTTAATTTATTTAGGCCTATGACCACCTCCCTATTTAAATTTGGGTATATCAAATATCGGTATTAAATTTTGCTGCAGTATGACTTAATTTGGTGTAGACCTAACTTATAAACTGTGTTTAAATTCTGCAGATTCTATTTATTGTAATTATTTTTTAATTGATATTGTTGTCTTACAATTGTGACACGCATATATTGAAGAAAATCAGAAATAGAGTATTACATGCTTTTCAGTTTTGGATGCACATGTGATGTGGCAATTAATTGTGTTCATGTTCTGTATGTATATAAAGGATGGTGTTGAAAAAAGGAAACTGTCAAAAGTAAAAGTCTACTTCTATTAAAATTATTTAGTCAATGGTTGGTATAAGGTTAAGGAGTTTGTGATTGAATTCATATCTTTCATTTTTAGTTTGATTTGTTTTCACTATTCATGTGACGGTCAATGTATAATCTTGATTTACAGGAAGAATGACATTCCATGGAATAAAGTGAAAGGGTTTTCTTCTGACAATGCTGCTGTCATGGTAGGAAAAAGAAATTCTGTGCTGTCTCGAGTCCAAGGGGCAACTAAGGGACAAGTGTTTGACTTGGTTGTGTCTCACACGTGGCAAACCTGTGTGCACAGGCCCTGGTCAAGTGTCATCGGGAACCAGTGGATGACTTGCTCATCGACACCTACTACTGGTTTGACAAGTGGTAAGCTTGATAAAAATAAATGTATTCTGATTATAACAAATTTTTATCAATTAACATTTTTCTTAGTGGATGGACAGTTCTTGAGTTAAGGTATTTAATAAAGAGATTGGAACTAGAAGAACAAAGAATACAGAAGTCAAATGTATATTATAATTTATAGCAACAAGAGGTTAATATATATGATGAATGTTCATTAAACTTTTAGTTCATACTACCTACAAACATTATAAGGTTCACAAATTAATTTTTGTGTCCATTTTATTATATTTATGTTACGAAAACAGTATGTACACCAGGTGTAATATCTGCAAAATATAAAATTAGTAAATGTGTATCTTGCAGCTCTGGTCGAAGGGAAGACTACAAAGATTATCAGCAATTTACAGATACACCAGTTGAAATCATTGTGAAGCACGTGTCTACAAGATGGCTTTCGTTGGAGCGATGTGTCAATCGTATTCTGTCACAGTGGGCTGCTCTCCAAAGTTACTTCAGCAGCATACCAGAGGCCGACAAAAATTGAACGGCCAAGCTATGCAAGGAAGCATTCAACAGCGAGTCGATGAAGCTGACATATCATTTCGTTAGTCATGCGTTGAAGGGCTTGAACAGGTTCAATGTTCTGTTTCAGGTTAATAAATCTTTGAAAAAAAGGAAATCTAGAACAAAATAGCATGTGATTGAATTCATAAATTAGGCTATGTATTTTGTTTCCAGATAGGTCACCTGGGATAGCTCAGATTACACATAAAGTTAAAATGTCACTGAATGTTAAAATGAATTGTGTATTTTATTACTTTTTCCATTGCTGTAAAATGTCACTGAATGTTAATATGAATTGTGTATTTTATTACTTTTTCCATTGTTGTTATCATTGTTGCACATGTAACAAAAATGAGGAATTGAAGTTTTATATTTATTTTGAAACAGGGTGAAGGGTGTATGGTACTGCAAGTTTTGGATGAGACAAAGAATCTGCTCAGGGTTTACATGAGTGGATTTGTCAAGCGTGGTGTAGTGAGTGAAGCAGCAGACATTCTGACTGTGAAGTACGATGATGCTGAAATGCAAATGACTGATGAAGAGCTGGATATTGGAATAGCTGCCCACAGGTACATTGAAACTGTCCAGGGAGACTGTGATTCTTCTATGATATTATATTATAATATTTAACTTTTCTATGTATACATTTTGAAAAATCTCTCGACTTGTTTTGTGTCATGGTATACGTTACATTTTGTATTATTGTTCTTACAACAGAACTGCAAGAAGACATCAGTGACAGTTGCGTACTAGTATGTCACGAGGTGATTACATAAGGAAAAGGAAAAACAGTGGTGATGGATAATGTATTTAGTACTTTAGCCATGCTTACTTTACTGCACTTAAGGTAGGTGTGGGGTCCTTAATATGCCTGATTTCTGCTGCTTTGGTGAAGGCTAATATGCTTTTGGTGTACTGTGCTTCTGGCATTGAATCAATTTCAGGAGTAAGTGGTGGTGTGGAGAGATACTTGAAGTAATGAAATGTATTACTTTGGTGAAGGTTCCCATATGCTTCCATATAATCATTTTAATTTATTGGAATATCCTTGGGAGTATTTACTAGTGTGGATTTGTGGGGATATCAATGTGACTATCATATTTTATTAGTACTCAATGAATAGTAATATCTTAACTGATTTTTAAGAGTATATGCAGTGATATATTATATCTTTGTCTATGTGTATATACATATATATGAGAGAGAGAGAGAGTGACTTTTCATTGCACATTGCTTGCTACTGTAATTTACACAATGCTTGTTACTGTGCTATGATTACAATTGCTTTAGCTTGTAGTGATCTCTTCCAGCATCTTTAGTGTCCCATCAAGTTTAGTAGCTTAATGGTAATGTTGGCAACATATATCATATATAATACTGAAACTTAATACTTTGATGTAATGTTTGACTTGAAGGAATCAAATTTTATTTCAGGCATTTTAGAAATGGATACATGGCAGTAGTGAAGAAACTCCTTCAGAGGTTTCCATTTCAGAGTGAAGTTCTCAAGTATGCTTCGATTCTGAATCCTGACAAGCGCTTGGAGACAGGGATGGTAGGTTACTTATCAGTGCTTGTTATTGAGTATCATTTATCTTGATGAATGTTGTACTAGATTATTAAATACCCATACAGCTTCAACTATATTTGTACATTAGCAAATGTAAAAGTTAATGGATAATGGGGTCTTGTTTTCTGTGATGGAATGCAAAGTAAGAATTGTTTTCTTATAATTTTATTCTGCTGTGTGTTTTCAGTTCTTAAGTTGGCTGACCTGTTCTTCAAGGACATGACAACATCTGAGCTGGATGACATGCTTCAAGAATGGAGAGAATTCCAGGTGTCCAAGAATCTGCCTCCATTCAAGGACAGTGATAGTGGTCAAGGGGACAAAATAGATGAGTGGTGGTTGAGGGTCCTCAAACAAAAAAACCTTGGTGGTCACCTGAAATATGGTAAACTGGCTCCACTTGTACATGTTCTTTTGGTTCTGCCATATGACCAAGCACCAGTTGAGAGGGTTTTCTCAATGATGAACAATGTGTACACCAAATACAGGCCATCCATGAACAATGAAACAATCTGTTGTCTGTTATCACAAAAAAAAAAATCAATTGTGACACACCTTGTCACAAGCTAACTGTGTTTAAAAGCCTCCTGGAAAAAGCAAAAGTGGCAGCTTCCACAAGAAATCGACAGCTCAAGGACAGTGCCGAGATTACTTGTTCAGGTCCTGTACTGTGAAGTAAAAAGATGAAAGTGAAATTAACTGCGAACTTGTGGGCAATTAATTACTCATTAACCTGTCAAAAGCCAAAGAACAGCACATAAAATACTTGTTCCAGTGCTGTACTGTGAATTAAAAAGATAGATCTAATTGAAATTAACTGCGAACTTGTGGGTAATTAATAAATGTAATTAACCTGTTAACAGATATTGTTTTTTGGTTAATATTCTTATTTCTATTGTCCACATACAGATTCACATAAACATTTTTACCTTAGCATTTTAGATCATCATCACAGATTTGTTTTGTCAATTATTTGCTATCCAGTCAGGAAACTTGCACAAATAGAAAGGCAGCGACCAAGGGTTACTGTGATGCCAGACATGAGATGTGCAATTATTAAAATATTTTTTCAGCTGAGGAAGACATACTGAAACAAAAATGTCTTTTCTTGATTGATCTGTTTCACTGAAACAGTGGCTCAAGGAGGTACCCTCAATTAGGTATTTATGCTCAAAACTGCAGGAAATGGCACCATTTTGCATCATTTTAAAATGACGCGAAATATCTCCCTACTCCAATCACTCCAAGTAGGGAGATCTCCCTACTTGGGAAGCTTCCAACTTGGCACCTCTGCTACATACCCACTTGTCTTAGTAACCACAGTCACGCCTGGTGAGATATAGCCCATGCGTGTGCGGGAAAGCTGTTTACTACTAATATTTCAGAAATATAGAACACTTAGCACAGGTAGCTGAAATTTTAATCTTGCAACCAACTTCGGAAGCACTAAATGAATACGACTTTGGTATTTGTAAACCTAGATTTATCTAAAAGACACCAATTATGTAAGAAATAGGTGCTTTGTCCTGTCTGTGACAGTGATATGTCTGTGTGTCCTCTTCAATTGATAGCGGTGTGTCTGGGAAATTAATATGCATGTCTAAGGCAAGCCAAAGCAGCAAATATTCACATTAGACAGTGTCATTACCATATCCAAACCATAGTCCGAACGAAACAAATACAAGTCAATTCCGCCCAAAGGCAATGTTCCTTGGTATGTATAGCTGAAACACAAATTTATAGTTCGTATTTACCCAAAAGAGACCAAAAGGTAAGCGCAAAGGTCCATAGGGTCGAAAAAAGCCATATCTAGTTTTAACATGACAGAATGCAAAAAGTTTTGTTTGAAAGTATAAGCTTATTTCAGTAAATTGGCTTGAACAGGTGCATCATTCATGCACATACAGGACCATACAATTTATGAAAAGGGACCAAAATTTGCAGCACATCAGAGAATTTGTAAGCGGAGGTTCTTAACTTGTTGAAAATGTCAATAAAATTCAGTATTTAAAAAAGGTACTACTGGCAACCACCATCTCAACAATGATCATCATCCATATAAGTCCACAAAGCTACACCAACATCAATCCATCGGAAAAGCCCTCTAGGCTTAAAATGACCATCAATAAGAATCCAAATAACATGATTATATAATTCGATGTGTTTTAGGCATGTAGTTAAAGACATGATGTTGTTTTAAAGGAGATAAACTAAGAGTATTTCAAAAAGAAAAGTGTTTGAATTTGCAAATATAGTAAGTACATTGGTTCAAATGTTAAACATCAGTCAGAAGCAAGTGACAGTAGGCCAAAATCATTAAAACGTAGTCAAAAAATGCATTACAATAGTAAAAATTTGTAAGGATAGCAGTCACATTTCAAGTTGGTTTCCAGAAGTATTTTTGAAAAGACATTTAAATGTTCAAGAAAGCATAGAATCCCACAAGTCATCTAATAAGTCAATTATTAGGGTAATAATTTAGAATTCCAAAAATTTAGTATATACCACTGTAAGTCAACTACAAGTCAGCCAAGCATAATGTACATCTAACTCGTGGTTCTATAAAGTTCAAAAGGTCAAATTATAAAACAGTCCTAATTATTGTAAAATTCTACTACCTTTATCAGAGAAACAATTTGGTTTTATGACAAGAGAGAGAGGGGGGGGGGTCATGTTGAAATTCCTAAAGGTAACTGTAAGTATAGCTGTTTTCCTGTAACAGTTTTAATTTTTTTCATTTATAATCAGACGTAGTTCAACTTGTCAGTCAGTTGATTTAGATACTAATTACTCATACGAGAGAGAGAGAGGGAGAGAGAGTACATTAAACACTTTGAGCCAACCTGATATGACTTTCACATAACAAACTATATTCATCAGGCAATTATAAAAAAAACATCAGTTTCACTACACTTGGAACACTTACTGCACTGCAATATGTGCAGAAAATGCCTGAATGTTCAAATTGTTACCTAATATATAAAAGTTCCATGAAAAGACAAGCAGACAACAATTTTCAATGATAGTGATGAGACCAAACCGAATAGCAGTTTAATCATTTTATTTTGCTGTGTGTTGGATCATTTACGAAATAGTAAGACATGCTAGTATTCATCGTCAAAGGAACCATGACCAACAGTAATGAGATTTAAACGAATGGGAGTATCTTCTACCTGACTTGGAACAGGTTACCAACATATTGGCAGTGGGTTAAACCAGTTTTACGGGATCCCAATCCTCCCACTTTGGAAAACACTCACATTCATTTAACGTAGGCCTAAAACAAATATAGCCCTTCATGTTCATGTACAGTTATAAAAGGTAATTACCTGACCATAGTTCACAGACATCATCCAAACAATGACAGGACAAGTAAGAATTTTAAGTCAGACTACTATATTTACATTAGAATTGCGTAACATGTCAAAATTTGAATTTAAACACCAAAAAAAGTTTCCAGGTGAACACAGGATAACTACATTTGATACTAATATTATGTTCATTATGAAACATGGTTAAGTTCTTCCATGTTCCATTCTCACCAGAAAAAACAGCACAATAGGCCTAAAATTCGTTGTAAAAATATGACTCATATCAGCTGAGTAAGTATTCCTTACATTTTGTCAGTATATCCAAAAGGATGAGAAAATAGAAGGCCTGTATTGTTCAACATGATGCCTGAGAACTTATATGGTCCTTATTTCATTTTATATTTGTTGTAATTATAATAAATTTTATGTTCCAGTATAGAAAGTTTGATCAAGCTCATGGTAAAACAATCTCAGCCACAACATTAAAATACATGAACATATTTCTATGTGTTTTACTGACACTCAGAAAGTACCTTGTTAATATGTTCATAAAAATCAACATGATATTACACAAATAGAGAAATCTGCATTTCTCAATCCAGATATCTGCATTCAAATAGAGAAATCTGCATTTAAATACAGATATATGTATTTGACCACCAAATATAGATATCTGTATTTCTAATTCAGCTATCTGTATTACAAATACAGATATCTGTATTTCTAATTCAGATGTCTGTATTAGAAATACAGATATCTTTACTTATGTTGTCACATGGTGAAGGTACAGTTACTGATGGATGCCTATGTACCCTTATAGTGTATTTTTTTGGCCTTAAAGTATTTGGCTACAGGTTTTTGTTCCAAACATAGTGAGGCAGCCTATTAAAAAGTTCAGAATTGAAAAGTGCAATTTACAAATTGAGCAATGCGTCACTTGCTCAATCTCTGAATTCATGTAGGCATCACCACTTGTATATTCTCTGCAAACAAATAACTGGAAACATTACAATACAGTAGTACCTGCCATAAAGATGGGATTGGTTTTTAAGATCGCGTTGCAGGGCCCTTCTGTCTATTTTCTTAATTAAATTGCAATGAAAGATAACCTGCGATATGTGGCCACGTTTGGCTGCCACTCTGGGTGGTCTTTAACAGCAGGTACCTCTAGACCATTTCAATTCCTGTCTTCTTTTTCGTCTATCTCCTTTATTGGAGGTATATCATTGTTTCCTAGTTATTTAGGTTTTGCATAGAGGTTTTTGTTTACACCAGAGAGAGGTAGTCTATTTAAGAAAGGAGAACCTAATTTGAAAATGGAACAGTGCAATTTAAACACTAAGCAGTGCTTTACTTATTTCTGAATATATGTAGTCCTGAGTAGCTCCATATCCTCTGCAAAGAAATAACTGAACACATTGCAAATACAGTGGTACCTGCTATAAAGAACACCTCTCTTGGGGGATACCACATAAGGTTTCAAAATCTCCTTTATTGAGAGATTATTGTTTCGTAGGTATTAACTTAGTAGTTTGCTACAGGTTTTAGTGTCAGCAAGAGTGTAGCAGCCTATTCAGGAAAAGGAGAACCTAGTTTCAAAATGGAACACAAGAATTTAAAAATTGAGCAGTGTTTCACTTTCTCAATATATGAACATATTTAGGCATCAGTAATTACATTTGCCTTGCAAACAAAGGACTGAATACATTTCAAAAACAGCGTGAACCGCCTGTGAAGACCACCTCTTGCGAGAGACCACATTAGTATTTAAGATTGCTTTACAAGCACTTGTCTTATATGTTTCTTAATTAACTGCAATGAAAGATAACCTGCCATAACATAAAGTGAAAACACTGGCATAACTATCGAGTCGCTCCATCTTTCATTGATGTGAAAATTATGCAAACAACAACAACAACAACAACAACAACAACAACAACAATAATGACATTTAAGGTGCATCTTTCTAATCCTTTAAAATGAGAGAGCAGAGAGAGATATTACCCGTGATCACACAAGACCATTCAGGAAACCTGACATCTTGTGAGCAACATGCACATTAGGACACTGCAGCACTTGAGCATATCCGGATATAAACTTCTATTTTGGGAAAAAATATATACATAACACACCTAAAAATATACACATAAATTAAGGGTTTAACATACCCATGAAAAAGTAAATAAAATGCAGCCATTTCTTCCCAAACACTGCAAACATGGCAGGTCGTTACCAAAGCCCCGCCCCCCTCCATGATGAGACACTACATCCCAAGACTGTTTACTACGCATTTTAATGCACTGAAACAGTTGGTTTGTGGAGTAAGAGTTTCCATTAGAGCTGACGAAGAACAGATATTCGTGATCAGAGTATATTATGAATGTCATGTCTCACGTTCGGGGGAAGTGTTACCTGTTCGGCATCATTAAGAGGGACAAATGGAACCATGCTACTTTTAGCAGGGCAGTAATCCAGGCAGTGACTTCTGCAGGGATATCATTTGATAATAATATTGCTCTGGTTACAGACAGTGCAGCTTACTGCTGAAAAGCATTCACCGATATACCAACACCAGTGTTTCCAAACACTACTCAAGCCATCTGCCTGGCTCACAGAGTGAATCTTGTGGGAGATACTTTCCAACAGTGCCTTGATTTCGGGAAGACTTGCAAGTTATTTTTTATTATGAAATCGGCATTCTAAGAAAATACCTGGAAGAAACAGTCAGTTTCTGGGGTGGTTTGCAAAATTCTCTTTAACCTGTTCATGTGCGTTGAACTTGTTGCCAGGTGAAACATTTCAGCATAGATTTTCAGGTATACCAGTCCTGACCTGGGCTAATTTATCTCCTTTCTACCATGTTTATCTCGATTTTGGCCTTTTTGCATAGCATTTGGAGACAAGAGATCTGCTCCGACACGATGTTGTTCAGGTTTTTACTCTCCCTTTACGTCTGTTGATATCTTCTGTGCACGTGCTCTTTTCAGGCTGGCAAAGTACGGCATAACCTTGTGGAACAATTTTTAAAGAATAATATAGAAAATCGTGGTCATTATTTATTGGTCCTTGGCCACATAAATACAAATCGTGATCTAGACAATGGTCAACGGTTAACGTGCCACGTTAACTTCGTTTTTGTTGTCTCATGATATGATGATACACTCATCTTCATGCAAAGACACAAGTTTCTGGGTCAAGTTTTCCTCAGCTGCTGAAAAATTAAAATCACCATCCATTTTTGCCGCATCATTTCTTTTTGGAGGAACATGGGCATCTACAAAGCAGCCACACAATTTCTTGCATTGGGTGCTTTCATCATGCAATGCATCATAGATTTTGAAGGTTTACCACCCTCCGGAAATCGAGAATAAGCTTGAACCTTTTTTTCATTCAAAATCATTCCATCACCGTAATATGTCCTCTTATGCCGTCTCTCGTGTCCACCTGTTGAACTCGGAGTTTGTATATCATGTACAATATACATATGGATACACAGGGTATTTTTCTACATATAATTTGTGCCCTCACTTTTTAATGTCAAACTTACACATGAGCTCTTCATTCATTGCCGAGAGTGAACAGGCTCCACCACTACATGAATATGTGGGCAAAGTAACAGTTGCTGTGTTTAAATTGGTTTAGTACTCTCTTTCCGAGACAGAGTCTTACACACATTCGGCCCATAAAATTTTGACAAGTCAACTACCACCAAACTTCAAACACAGGCACTGTTCAAATTAACTGCACTGGATTGTGAAGATGGGCATTTTGTGAACTCTGGAAAATGTTTAAGGGTTGCTTGACTTTTTTTTTTGTTGATAAACAGAATTTTGACATGTCAACTTGACTATCAGGCTGTGTCGTGATCACATTGTTTGGACTCTGACCTGAAATATCACTTCTCTCGTTTTCACTTTACATACATAGCTATCCTACCTATTTCTTTCCAATCCATAAATGATACTGCATACTAAAATCCTACTGCTGACTGAGCTGCAGCATCTAAATGTTGCACACCGCTACACTATGATCACTGCAAATGGGCGTAGTGATTGATAATGTGAATGCAAAGATTTGTTCCATCGGTCTGATTGGCTAAACCTACATCACTTTTTAGTGACGCCAACGTAAAACACAATCAATAAATTATGATTGGCATACATATTTTGTTTTTAACTGCCCTGAACAAAAAAAAATATTCCTCATCATTTGACACTTTCAGAAGATTAAATGGTCACGGACAAATCAAACACTGCGAAAATAATATCCCTTTGTACAAGTCACAGCTTTAAAATACAACTAATTCTTCAAAAATCAGACGTGACGGCAGGCATAATCAGATTAGGTTTCCTGAAAGACAACATCAATGCATCATAAGAAACCAGAAAAGACGTGTGCTATGCAATAGCTGGGGGCGGGTGAGCACTCTGAACTTGATGAAACCATTAGTCAGGTATATATAATCCTTACACTTCTGGACTTGTTTTGACATATTTATAATAGATTAATCCCCTAAAGTTAGGGATATGATCTGTGCACTGACTAAACGTCGTAAAAAGTGTACTTGTAATGCATATTTTGGCCTCAAACTTTGTATAGAGGTAGCTATATTTTTTTGCCGCATTGATTGAATTATATCAAAATATTTCAGTGATTTTAGTTTGATGTTTTGAGGAAACGGTAAGGTTAAGAGATAAACCAGGCTCTTAAGCCACAGTATTCAGCAGAGGAGGGTGGGTGTGCAGTAGGGGGGACATAAAAAACATTGATGTCACAGGTATTGTGTCCACTGGTGTAAGCTATAACATAATTGACAGGTGGAATTAATACAGTGAAGGAAATGGGTCAAAGCCCTGGAAGTTGCACATGCATGTGAGGTGAAAACTGGTGAGGTGAATTGGCAGCATGGGGAAGGAAGACCCCGCAAAAAATAATCATATATCTGTTTGTATAACCTTAAACCTTGGAGTTGACAACATCGCCGATAGGTGCATCACCATTTTGTCGATGCTGTTTTAGGTTTACCCAATAAGTTTGAAATTTGTGAGCACTTTATATCAACATTTCAATGTAATCAGATGAAATTGGTGTTATAAATTTTCAAAGTACCTTGACATTATTGTTGTTAATCACAATAGAAAAGTTACACAATCATTGGACAAATAAAACCATCATTCCCATGTGTTTACAGTCAGAACTCTATAAATCTTTTATGGAAGCAAGAAAAAACATTTCATCCAGACTGTAAACACTGCTCACAGTAGTTTGTCTATTTGATACGCTTAATTTTTGTGCACTTTCTTTGGCTTTTATATGCTGTCCAATGTGCATTCACCTTAGGAGTCTTTGAAGATGAAGAAAACTCTGACACCGAGGAGGATGCTGGAGTCACTCTACCTTGTCAGGTGACCTCGACACAAGCCTGTAAGACCTGGAAGGGCACTGCAGGTAGGGCAAATGTGTCCCTATAATATCCCCATAAAATAAATCTGGAGCAGCAATAAGTTGTCACTATATATTGTGTAAGAACAAATAAATAATTACTTTCCCAATTTTCTAGAGCATTGCCGTTGGGGAAATGAAAACTAAGCAAGTAATGATGATAATAAATTAGACATCTTTATACTCCGTGGCTACATTGGCAACTTTTTGTTTGGTTTTAAAATCCAATTTTTCCTTAAGGCAGAGTAAGCAAGATCTTAGCTCAATCATTCCCAAACTTGCAGTAGGAGAAAATGAGCCTCTGCAGAAAACTTCAGCAGCTCAGCAGGAGTGGAGCTTCACTGGATTAAAACTCCCTGTCCCTGGTAGGAATTGAACCCGGGTCTCGGTGGTGACAGGCCAGCATGCTAACCACTGAGGTACCCTTATTATAGCAGTAACTTGCATGTGTTCACATTTGGATCAAGAGATTTTCCCAGACCAATGCTAGTACTTTGTTCTACAGTATAAGCCCGATGCCTTCACGGTTCATAACTTGAAGGAAAGAAAATTGAAAAAAAAAATATTGAGAATTAGGCGAATTATGTAATAAGATACCTTTACAAGCCATCACTTTATGCATATGGGCCAGGTATCCATGCATGGATTAATAGTTCATGCGCTGGGATATTTTTGTGTTTTTTTGTCTTATCATGGTTTGGGAAAATAAAAACTGCAGAATTTTTATTTGAATAAAATCATGAAATATAATGCTCTTTACACCTCTCACAAACAACATTTGTCTTTTTTTTTTGGGTGGGGGGGGTATACTGGAATGAGCTTGTCTGTCCATCTGTAGATGCAATCTTGTGTGCAGAACTCCTACAGTGTTACACCAATTTCTTTTCAAACTAAGCTCAAATACCAGGCCTGGTGGATAGATGTGCATAAAGACAGGAATTTCAGCTACATTAGATATCTCAAAAGTGCAAAGTGACTTTTGTTTGGAATGCAACCTGACTTCAAATACAATCTTGTGTGTGCAACTCTTGCTACACCAATGCACCAATTTGTTCCAAACTTGGCACAGTTACTAGGCTTGATGAACAGATGTGCATGATGGCAGGAATTTCAGATGCATTAGATATCTGTGTGTGCAAAGTGGTTACTGTTTGTGACGCAACCCACCTGTTCATATGCAATCTTGACTGTTCCTAACTCCTCATATAATGTTAAACCTATTTCTTTCAAACTTGTCATAGTTACTAAGCATGATAGGTAGATGTGAATGAAGACAGGAATGTCAGATACAATAGATATATCCAAGTGCAAAGTGATGTTTGTTGTTCTAGACACAATCTTGTGTGCGCTCCCCTGCTACACCATTGCACCTCTTTCTTTCAAACTTGGCACAGTTACTAAGCATGATGGGTACATGTGCATGAAGACAGGAATCGTGGATACAATAGATATCTCCGAGTACAAAGGGACTAGAGGTATAGGTCCTTGTTGGGGGTATTTCATCAATCGCTTGCGATCAGAAAGCTCTAGTTGCATATGCAATTTTGGCTTTATATCATTTTAATTGGCATAGGAATAAGTGTCTATACAGTCATTAGGTTGCCCCTATACAAGGAGGTACATATTTTTCACTGACAGTGAGCTGATCTGAGGTCCTCAGTAGATATGATTTGTAACATGGTCCTCTCCAGTACATCAAGACATGTATGTGTGTATGTCTCGCCAAATGTACATGTATTGGTCTCTCCTTGATGCAAACCGTGTATCATTAGACCTTTTGTCTCTCAAGAGATTGGATATTGGCAACAGCAGAGTGTATCAATGTAGTATGTAACTCCAAAAAGCAGATATATAACGTTATTGAATTATCTCTTTATTCGCATGGAAACAAATATTTGCACTTGCTCAACATTTCATAACACAGTTTGCAAAAAGAGTTGATTTTCTTGGTCAATGTTAGTGCTCAAAAGGCTTTAACACCAATTGCTCAACTATGAGGGGACTACATAATTATACAGTATTCTTTGTGACTTTCAACTTCCATTAATTGCTGAAATTCAAATCTAATTTAATGAATGTTTGTCCCAGGACTCGAGGGAGAAACAGAAAACTCCGAGGCAGAGGAGGACAATGCGTCTACTGTAACTCCTCAGGTGACAGTAACACCAGGTCCCAAGATCAGAAAGCAAACTGCAGGTATGGCAAATGTATGTCTTTGTAACACGAATGGTATATACTATCTTGCAGGTTGTGATTCTAAACTTTACAAAGGCGTCCTGTGAAAAGTCATATATGTGCAATTTTCTGCAATGACTGGTGCAGTGGACACCCTCAAACTATAAAAAACAGTGCCCTAATGTGTGTAGAATATGACTTCTATGCCTTATCTGAGGACATCTCTGGTTCTCAATCGAAATGCAGTATGTACATTAGGGCACTGGTATTTATTTGTGTGTTTCCCATGTCCCTGTCTCTTAAAAAGTGGGTCGGACGGTCGGTTGAAAATAAAACAAGAAAAGAAAAAAAGTTCCGTGATCCTTATAATTTTATTGGGAAGCTGTTGTTATAACAGTTTTTTTGCACCATCTGGCGCTTTTAAGGTGAAAAATTCGATATCACCTCAAGCAACTATTCATGTAAGCAATTGAAAATAATAACTTTCAATATTGTGTTTATCTTTTCTTTTTATCATCAGCATTATGTTTCTTTTTTTCATAAGGAGTCAATTTTTTTGATAGACAGGGTGTTGGAGTGTGGGTCAGTCGGCAAACATGAACAAGGCCTGGTGGCCTAAATGCAGGGGCAAAGCATATGTAGGCCTGTAGGGCTGTTGAACAAATTGAAATAATTGAAGGAAAGACTGTTCAGGTGTAACAAAAACATTTTGTTGAATATAATTAATGAAAATAATACCCAGTTCCTTACTTATGGTTTACATAGTTTATAAACCAAGAGGACTTTGACAGTCCTGTGCTCAGCTGACAAGTACATATACCCTTGCCATTTTTTAAGAATTGCCCCAAAAAGAACAAAGAAATTCATAAAAAAATCCAAAAATCAATGGCGTGTGTCCATTTAAACAAATCTGTTAGAGACCCCAACCAAGGTACATTGCCACCAAGTTTAAAGTGAATTTGAATGCCGGTTTTGCATAAACAGGTCAAAATGTGAATCAGCATTAGAATACCCATTGACTTACACAGTAATCAATAGGAAAGGTGCATTTACCAGTAAATACCCAAATTAAAAATATCGTGAAAAATCAGTAATCCAGAGCATTGCCACCTAGTGAACTGTTTTGTTTGACCTTTCCACAAAGAACACATCCACCAACATTCAGCTTAATATGAGTGGTTCTGTAAAAGAAGTCGAAAATAGCAATCAAACACAAAAAAACATAAAAAATATAAATAATCGCAGCGCAACTTGGTGAACAAAAACAGAACTAGGGGTCCTTAGGCATGCTCCTGTGTGACATCAAAGCAATCGAGTGAGCAGTTTCAGAGGAGAAGATTTTTTTTAAGATTTGTCCCAAAAAAGAACAGAAAAATTCATAAAAACTCCAAAATTTGATTTGAACAAATCTGCTAGAGACCCACCCAAGGTACATTGCCAGGTTTCGCAGAAAAAGTCAAAAAATTGAATTAGCATTAGAATGCCCATTGACTTGCATAGTAATCAATAGGAAAGCTGCATTGACCGACAAGTACCTGAATTGAAAAAATCTTTAAAAATCAGGAATCCATAGCAGTGCCACCTAGTGAACAACTCTGTTTGACCCTTCTACAAGGAACATATCCACCATGTTTCAGCTTAATCTGAGTGACAGTTCAGGATAAGAAGTTGAAAATAGCAAAAACACACAAAAAGATCATTAAAAAATAGGAAAAAAATTGCAGCGCCACCTGGTGAACAAATTAAGAACTAGAAGTCCTTGGCAATGTCCCTGTGGGACATCAAAGCAATTGGTGGGGCGGTTTCGGAGAAGAGATTTTTTAAGACTAGCCCCCAAAAAGAACAAAAAAATTCATATAAAAATCCAAAAATCACTGGAGCGTGACCATTTGAACAAAGTTGGTAGAGACTCAACCAGGGTACATCCCCAAGTTTGAAGTTAATCTGAATGACAGTTCTGGAGAAGAAATCAAAAATGTGAATCAGCATTAGAATGTCCATTGACTAGCATAGTAATCAATAGGAAAGCTGCATTGACCACCAAGTACCTGAATTGAAAAAATCATTAAAAATCAGGAATCCACAGCAGTGCTACCTAGTGAACAATTTTGTTTGACCCTTCTACAAGGAACATATCCACTAAGTTTCAGCTTAATCTGACTGATGGTTCTGGAGAAGAAGTCGAAAATAGCAAAAACATACAAAAATTCATAAAAAAAAATTGCAGCGCCATCTGGTGAACAAATTAAGAACTAGGTGTCCCCGGCAGGGTTCCTGTGGGATATCAAAGCAATTGGCTGTGCAGTTTCGGAGAAGAAGATTTTTTAAGATTTGCCCCCAAAAAGAACAAAAAAATTTAATAAAAAATCCCAAAATCAATAGAGCGTGACCATTTGAACAAAATTGCTAGACATCCACCCAATGCACATCCCCACCAAGTTTGAAGTAAATCTGGCCAAAATCATGCAAGTTATAACCATCAGAAGAAATTTCCATGTTAAACTTTCCGATTAAAACTTTTGTAAAGATTTTTGAAAAAAATTAATTAAAAATCCAAAAATCACTGGAGCATGACCATTTGAGCAAACCTCATAGAAACCCACCCAAGGTACATTGCCACCAAGTTTGAAATTAATCTGGATGACGGTTTTGGAGGAGAAGTCGAAAATGTGAATTACATTAGAATGTCCATTGACTTGCACAGTAATCAATAGGAAAGCTGCATTGACCGATAAGTACCCCAATTGAAAAATTGTTAAAAATCAGATATCCGCAGCATTCCCACATAGTGAACAACCTTGTTTGACCCTTCTACAAGGAACATATCCACCATGTTTCAGCTTAATCTGAGTGACGGTTCTGGAGAAGAAGTCAAAAATAGCTATAACACACAAAAATTTGTAAAAAATTAGAAAAAATGCAGCGCCACCTGGTGAACAAATTAAAAACTGAAACTGGGAGTCCTACGGAGTGTTCCTGTGTGATATCAAAGCAATTGGGTGAGCACTTTCGGAGATTTTTTAAGATTTACCCAAAAAAGAACAAAAAAAAAATCATTAAAAATCCAAAAATCACTGGACCGTGACCATTTGAACAAACTTGGTAGAGACCCACCCAAGGCACATCCCCACCAAGTTTGAAGTGGATCTGGCCAACGGTTTTTGAGAAGTCGAAAATGTAAATTGTGGACAGACGGACGGACGGACGACAAACCCTAACAAAAGCTCAGCTGACTGACAAGTCAGCTGAGCTAAAAAACATAAACAAAAACAAAAAAAACCCGGCAAAAATCAGGAATCCACAGCAGTGCCACCTAGTGAAAAACTTTTCCACAAGGAACTTCTCCACCAAGTTTCTGCTTAATCTGAGTGGTGGTTCTGGAGGAGACAAAAATAGGAAAAACACAAAAAATGATAACAAGGCCATGGGCTTAAAATGTAATCTGTGGCGGCAGACTGACCAGTTGATCGATTGGTATTTTTGGTACACACATAATTGTGTGTGCATATGATGTGCTTCCAGAATATTTTCCATTTTCTAAAATTTTTGGTGTTGTACCTTTCATAATTTGTTGCCAAAGAAGGCAATACAGTAACAGCTGGCTTGAGAGACCAGGCCAAATTGAGATCACTTTTTCGGACCAACATATCAAAATATTTTTCTGAACAACAGACCCATGGGCCTAATGCTCTGCTGACAGATGACTAGCAGGTCAGCTGAGCTAAATATTATAAAACATTCACTGGTGTGTGACGACCCACGTACACTGCCACCAAGTTTGAGGTGAATCTGACATACAGTTTCTTCACAGAAGTCCAAAACGTGAAAAAGCATTAGAATACCCATTGACTTGCATAGTAATCTGACAATAAGAAAGGTGCTTTTACCAATAAGTACCCGAATTGAAAACATCGCTCAAAATGAGGAAACCATAGTAATGCCACCTAGTGAACAACTTTGTTTGACAATTTCACATGGAGCATACCCACAAAGTTTCAGCTCAATCTGAGTGACGGTTCTGGAGAAGTCGAAAATAGTGAAAACAATAACATGTGCAACACCAAGGTTCAAGTAGTTCTCAAGTTATGATAAAGAGTAAAATTCATGTATGTTGCACTGTGACCCCAGAAACGAGATCAAGGTCATTCATGTAGTGTCTAAGCGTGACCTTCATACAGAAACATTAACCTGCTGCATCACACTAATAACTCAAAACAGATCTCAAGTTATCAAGTAAACAGTAAATTTTGTGTCAGTTGTCCTGCGAATTAGCATTAGAATGCCCATTGACTTACATAGTAATCATAGGAAAGCTCCATTGACAGGTAAGTATCGTAATTGAAAAAAATTCTTAAAAATCAGGAATCCTCAAGCAGTGCCACCTAGTGAACAGCTGTTTGACCCTTCCACATGAACATATCCATCAGATTTCAGCTTAATCTGAGAGACAGTTCTGAGAACAAGTGAAAAATCGCAAAACCATACCAAAAAAAATCATTAAAAAAATAGAAAAAATTGCAGCGCCACCTGGTGAACAAATTTGGAACTATGTGTCCCTGGGAGTGTCTATGTACGATACCAAAGCAATTGGGTGAACGGTTTCAGAGGAGAAGAATTTTTAATGTTTGTCCCAAAAAAGAACCAAAAAAATGATAAAAAATCCAAAAATCAATGGAGCGTGACCATTTGAACAAACTTGGTAGAAATCCACCCAAGGCACATTCCCACCAAGTTTGAAGTAAATCTGGCCCAAATTATTTAAGTTATAAGCATTACAAGATATTCCCATGTTAAACTTTCCTATTAAAACATAAAAAAATTCAAAAGTCATTGGAACAAGCCTGGTACATTGCCACCAAGTTTGAAGTTAATCTGGATGATGGTTTTGGAGAAGAAGTTGAAAATGTAAATTGGCATTAGAATGCCCATTGACTTACATAGTAATCGATAGGACAGGTACATTCACTGAAAAAGAGCCGAATTGAAAAAACTGTAAAACATCAGGAATCCGCAGCAGCCCCACATAGTGAACAACGTTGTTTGACCCTTCTACAAGGAATATATCCACCATGTTTCAGCTTAATCTGAGTGAAAGTTCTAGAGAAGAAGTCAAAAATAGCTATAACACAAAAAATTCCTAAAAAACTGCGAGTCAAAAAGCCATGTTACAGGTGGTTACTTTACTCAGGAACTTCAATACAAGACTGTAATGTTATAAGATATTAGCACTTCTATTCTGCAGAGTCCTGGACAGGTAAATAGCGTTGGTGAGACCTAAAAGAAATGTCGTGTTTCCTGTTGCAGCAAAGCACAAAAGTAGAGTAGGTAGGCAGGTAGTGATTCTTTTTTTTTTTCAATGTTTTTTCAACAGTTTATAATGTGAATTATGAATCACAGTTTATAATTCACATTATAAACTGTGAATCTCTGAATCACAATGTGATTTGAGTTATCTGATATCAACATTCTATTGAATTCCAAAAATTATTATGACTACGGTTTGGATATGGTAATGACACTGTCTAATTTAATGATTTTCTGACAAATTCTAGAAAATTATAAACAAAAATTATTCTTGACAAACATGACACTGGCACTGCATCTTTTTGATGATGCAAACAAAATTTTCACGGAGGCAATTAGCTTTCAATCTATTTTAATATATTTTAATTTGTTTATTGTATTGGTTGATTGATTTAAAAGTATATGTTCGAGTGTCGGCCTCCCTTGCATTTCAATGAAATAAAACTAAACTTTCAAATTTCAAGTATATTACAGAATGATTGCTTCAAATATATCTTTGGCATCCTTTCCTCGTTGGATGACGTGTGGTCGGTAAAAGACCGTGAAAGATGAAAAATGATACATGTTGGAACTTGTGCATCTCAATATGACAATCTGCCAGAGTAGTAAATGGAGAAATATGTTAATTTTCTTTACAAATTCATTATAATATCTAAAGCCTGCAGTGCTATAACTCAGCTGTTAATTTCACATTCTTTTGACATGGGGGGTGGGGGGCCTCAAGTATTCTTATGTACAGGTACTTTTTATTTCAATTCCATTAAATTGATTTGATATCCTACATCCCAACGGGAGCCCCACGGCACGCAGAAATATTCATCGGCTCTCGCTTTGCATCCCGTATGCTGGGGCCTCATTTGGGTTGCGGTGAAATTGCGATCGTTTGAACGCTCTATCCGGTGCTAGAATACAACAGATTCTGTCATTCTATGCGGCCAGTGCTCTGATATGCCTTCTATATTAAACTTTGGTCTTTCTTTCTTGTCTATGCAATCCAAAGAACTCGACACAACAATCCCCAGATTCGTTCTCGTGCAAACAGATGACCGTACATCTTCATTTGTATGCCCGGATATGCAAACTCAAGAATTTGGGTTAATTTATTCAGCCTTCAGCAGGGAAGCGCAAGCCCGTCTTCCCGTTCTGTATTGCGGTAACATGTGCCGAAGTTTTCGAACAAAGTCTGCCTTAAGAAATAGCCTCTCATAAAAGATGTTCCCAAAAATTTAACCAAAAGTCAATAGTATTACGCACTTTCTGTCGTTATGGCCGATGTAAACACAAGCAGAACGTCGACCAACATGTGGAGCGATGTGCCATTGTGCGCACGCATGTAACTCTGACTGCATACGCCACGCCCACGGGTGACCGCTTGGACTTGGCGAAAGTTCCTTTGTCTCCGATGGCAGGGTTGTATTGGCATCAAGGTTGGATAATTACGCACTAATATTAGAACACTTGTGTACACACAGATAAGAAAAAGCCTCTTATTAAAAGATGTACCCCACAAATTAACAAACGACCTGCAGCTAAACTTTCTTCACGACATAGAGGCGCGTTTTTTCGGGTGAAACGATCCCCTAATGAGCAACAAGTGGATATTTTCAGACTTCTGAGAGCGGCCCTTGACCCATATATCAACTTCGCATCAAGTTTTCAACTAAATTGAATTAATTGATGACTTACAAATGGTTCTTTTCAAGCTGTTCAGACCCGCAACCTCAACAATTGGGCCTTAAACCTCAAATTCCCGTTTAGAAACTTGGATATCCCCAATTTTTTTTGGCATTGCCAAGCAACACGTAAACAAAGATGGCCACCAAAACTGATTGTAATATCTGTGGCTTCGCCACAGATAAAAACAAAAAAAATAGAAAAAATCGAGGCCTCAACGATCCATGAGTAAAAGAAGACCAATTTCTAAATTTATTTTTCATTTGAATTTGAATGAAAAACACTGTTTCTTGTGAATAATTTGCCAACACTGTATACGGAAATTGACTGAAATATACAGATAGCATCCATGCCCATCGCCGTAACCCATATATGGGTCTCTCCCTGTATTGAACGACCCCTCGTATAAATGACCACCCGGTTTGAAGGACCAAATTTGGTCACTTGTTTTTTTTTTATAATTTACCTCTTATGAACAACCACCTGTTAAACGCGACCAGCAACCATGCCAAATGAACAGATTTTGTGACATTATACAAATGGGGGGGGGGGGGAGGGGGAGTGTTTATTTCGTTATCGGACCTGTTTACTTAACCGTGATTTGTGACTGAGTAAAAAAATTTGTATGCTGGGATATTATGGATCGTTTTCTGAACTAAACCTCATAATGATCGGCAGAAATTTCCTTGTGGTGGGGACTTGGTCGCTCGCACTCATGATCGTTCACATCATCCACCTTGAAATACTTCAAATCCAAATGCAGGACGAATGTTGCCGACGCAAGAACAATCTTCCGTCATTTCCCCGCAGATCAACAACCCACGTGGTCATCTCTTTTTTGCATGCGAAACCTTACCTTACCCTGGCAGATACGAGCAAAGCTACAGAAATATTACTTAGTGTTCTCATTTCTAATTGAACGACGTTTTATGATAGAATATTTACAAAATGAACGATAACTTTCGCTGGATCAAAACCCCGATCAAGCACGTGCTTGCCTGCATGACTCAGCGACCGACACTGACGAAGTGGGTCGATCTATTTTTCCCACGGTTCAGATCGAGGTAAACATGGTGCCCAAAACACACGTGGTGGCAGGAAGAAAATGCCGAGTCTTCTTTTGATCCTTAACTTACGAACTTCGGTGAGTTAGGCTCGATGGAACGTGTAGAATAAAGTTAAGGAAGTGAGTTATATCATCAAAACAATATTACGACAGTTAACTTTAAGCTCATTACTTCGCAAGCGAAAGCTCCGTACGGGATTGTGCATCCGCCCCATTGAGGCTGAGCGTAATGGAAAGACACAACTCAGGACCGGCAAATGTTTTAAAGTTGCGACACACGTCTTTCACTAGTTTCACCACCAAGGCAAGCGTTCTTTATTGAAATAAAGATTTTAAGGGTTGTAATGGTTAAATTTAATAAATCGTGTTTTTTCCCAAAGCATATGAAATCGATCATGATGAACTGGTGGTTGCAGAAATTTGCGTACCTCGCTACCACCAGGGAAAGGCCGCCCAGGATTTGAGCTGTTGGTGTTCAGCTCGCAAGTGTGGGGCTCCTCCAAGGAGAGACCACCTGCATTATACGACCGCTTTTTGGTCTGCGCGGCGGTTGGTCGCTCAAAAGCGGGACTACTGTACTTTGATTTGTGCACTTTTTTCTTCGCACAGACGGTGAAAGCGTGGTTTCCCTCAGTGCCTCACCACGTCGGCCTCGTACTAGTCCCGCTGCACCAAGCATAACACAACAGATTAACTCGATCATCTTGTTTACTTCTTGAAACAGCGCCCATAAAATTTTAATTGAAAAGACCCGAAAAACTATATAGTGACGAATGTTCCAAAATCAATCCTCCTTCCCCGCCATTGCGTGTATGATGGCATCTTTCATGATGATGATGAACAAACGAAGCATCGTTGCGATGAAGTATTCTACCAATTTGTACGCTAATTAAGCTTTTATTAAACAAAATTACCGCTCCACACTTTGTATCACAACCTCGTTATTAAAATCCACTAATTGTTGTCGCCAGTCCACTATTTCCCTTCGTGTGCCCAGTGATGCGTCTAAACGTAAACACTGGTCAACACGTGCGAGTCCAGTTCTTCCTTTGTTTAATGGTTGACCTTGACCTTGTTGACATGTGATAGCCTCGTGGCGACCGCTGTCACAGGACTGCAGCTCCTTTTCGTACAAAACAGTTCCTCTCGATGTACCTCAAACTTTATATATTTTTACAGTAACTTGAATATTTTTTCCCGTTTTTTTTATTAGGGATGGTTTTTAAGAACATTGACACTAAATTCTGGCTCTGTCTGGCTGACTATAAACTTTGTCACATGGTACAAAATGATTTAAACCATCAACAAAAACTAGGACAACTTTACGATTTCTGTAGCGGTCCTTTATGATTCTTGAAACGACCCCTCAACAGTAAAATAGCGCTTTTAAAAAAAAAGGCACGACACAACTTAAATAAAACATGTTGAATGAACATTTTATTGGCTCTTCTCACATCGTGCACACTTAAAATGGTGGTATTTCAGACATAATCCAGTGTACTGTGGTGTATAGGTTACGTAACATGTACGCAAACGCCAGGATTTTCGCGATAACAATATGCAGGGGGCCCTACCCCTGCATAAAAAAAGCTAGATTTTTTTATTGTTAGGGTCACAGCCTAAAATAGGGTCGGTCGGAACATGGGAAACACACAATAAAATTCCTGTGCCCTTATGCAATATGGACAATCAAAAGGCAATGATGTAAAGTAAAATTTAGTAGTTGCTCAAAGCTTTCACTTTTTTTTTTATTGTACGAAGAATAGTAATCTATTATTGTATTTATCATATTTTTACTAGTGACCACCAGATGGCACCACTTTGATGTAGCTGGTGGTTCACATTGACATGTATTGCGATGGCCCAGTAAGGGTGCTGAAAGCAAATAAAGTATTATGTATGTCAAACTCAAACAGCTGTGTATGACCCATAAGCCGTGGCATTGTGGATTCACATTTATCCCAGTAGTGCCAGGGCCTCATAAGGCACCCCAATACCAGACTCACTTTCACACCTCTCTGGCTGTTATCTTCTTTCCGGGACATTTTTTTTGTTCTTGTATAACTGCTCAGGCATACCCTGTTATAAAGCTATGCTGTTGATGTAAAAAGCCATATTTAGAGCAGCCCATGTTAAACCAATGGGGGTGGCACCTGTTCTTTTCCCAGGAGTATAAGATGATCAAGTTGCAGAATTTCTGTCCATGTAACATGAAACGCCATAGTGTTGAGCTATT
Source organism: Hermodice carunculata (assembly GCA_964020975.1). Classification (NCBI taxonomy): domain Eukaryota; kingdom Metazoa; phylum Annelida; class Polychaeta; order Eunicida; family Amphinomidae; genus Hermodice; species Hermodice carunculata. Next base: position 85,486,585 of record OZ026623.1, on the reverse strand, counting down.
TTGGCAATGATTAATTATGTTGGCCATGTTTTAAAATGTACTTATTGTACACGTGTTATAACATAGCTTTAAAGTGACTCTGCGAGGTTCAGGTGACAGAATCTAAACCATTCGGGCAGCCCTGGAACCGAGAGCAGTGTATCAGCCAGCCAGGTGTGCAGGTGTGTTTTGCACACCCAATTTCTCTAAAACACACCCAGGTTTGAATATATTTATAATGGAGACGATAGGAGGTGCACACCCAGTTTTGTATGAAAATGGGAGTTTGCACACCCAGATTCACAAATCCTGCGTAATACTATGACCGAGAGCGCAGCTCTAGGTTCCAGGGCTGCCTGAACGGTTTAGATTCTGTCACCCGAAGCGAGCAGGGTTACTTAAAGCTTATTCTAAAATGTTAGCTCTGCAAAAAAATACTTATTATAGCTCCAAAATGTAATGAACATGTAGGAATGGACTTGAGAAATAGGCCTACCAACTCTCATGCAGTGTGTCAATGCAAATGCAATGCCAGAACGTCATCACTTTGGTGATGTCAACAAAGTTTTAATATGAGAAACAGTGCTCCTCAACACATGCCATTTGCATGTGCACGCTAGCAACTGGTGTAAAGGCCTGGGAGCTTTGGAAATTAGATGAAACGTTGTTTTCCCAGTGTTTTCTGCTTTTTCATTATTAAGATAAAACCACAGGCTTTTGTTTAATTACGGAAAATGAAAAACAAGTTCAAAAATAAACATTGGTGACAGTCCAGGCACACACACACACACAGTCGCTTTGTGCACGTATCTTGACAGACGTTTTACTGATTATCTGATCTAGTATCCAAATATCTTGTTAAGGCACACCAGTTTAGATTCACTTAAAACCAGTTTGAGTCTACGAATCTAAACTGGTCATGTGACGCTATCTGTGGAATCTTGATTGGCTACTGCACTCAATCATTTTAGAATGCATCATTCATGATGTGTCTTGGATAGTATGGATCTGTCCATGTAACATTCTGACCATGTAAATTTGTGTTCTGTCCATGTTATATCAGCAACAGTACTGTTCTGTTCACAAGACATTAGGAACATTGTCAAAACTAATGTCTATTTTTTGGCTTTTGGGATTTATAAAGCCACCTGCCTATCCAATATGTGGTTATATCAACCTAATAGTATTTGTATTCTGACACAAAGATGAGAAATTTTAAGTAATTCTTTATTTATGATGAATACTTTTCTTTGTAATTACTCAGAAGCCTTGACAGGACAGGCAAATCAGAAAAACTTATGGGAAAAGTGAAGTGCCACATATTAGCATGTTGATAGATTGTGCTAGGTGTGGACATAACATACAGGGTTGACTGAACTGAACAGCAGCTTTTGCATCTCCCATGAAATTAATATCTGAGAGATCAAACATAATGTGTATTAAGGAGAAGTATCAAAGTCACAATTACTGTTATTCCCAGCACCTTGACCCAGCCTGAATGTGGTGTGTAGATGGCTATGACCCTGTAAATGGTGTGAACAACCTCAACCTCACCAGTTGACCACATAGTTTATTTAGCACTTTGATGAAGGGCTGGTTCAGCGCACCTGTGTGTCCCTGTCCCAGGCCAAGGTCATTCTCCCGCAGGAGAAAGGGGTTTTGTAAAAGGGCCTTTAACATTGAGAGATTCTAGCATGGTAATTGTGTGAGAAGCTAGCCACATGACTTGCTAGCTAGCTATGTACGATGTATCTTTTAGGATCAACCAAGTTCCTGATGAGAGCTTGGGATCGAGCATTCTTCCATTGCCAGCCATTGCCAGCCAATATTTGTGCTGGCACCAGAAATATTGCTGGCTAGCAATAGGGTCCATTATGCAAGAATTGTACTGTTTTTAGGTAGGATCATCTTTCTAATGGGATATTTATTGTTCCAATCCCTACTTGATGCACTTGTTGGGATGAATGGAAGAAGAAAGTTTAAAATGTGTCTTGAATCATCTTGGGATTAGGGAATGACTCCTGTCAAAATTCATGAGGGAAATGTCATAATGCTTGACATTAATAATAATTCTGCTGAAAGCACTTGTGTACTTATTTGTATTTATTTCATTTACAGTTAAAAGGAAGTGGTCAGAGGCTGAAGTGACTGCTGTTGACAAGAATCTTGGGAAATTCATGAGACTGATGAAGGTTCCAGGCAAAGATGCATGCCAGGCAGCAATTGACTCAAATATTGATCTACAAAACAGAACATGGAGAAATGTGAAAGATTTTGTGTACAACAAAATAAACAAAAGGAAAAAACTAGCGCAGTGACTGGGGCCACAATTTTGAGTAGTTTTAGATGTACTATAAATGCAAAAACGAGTGACTGCCATGTGTTACACAACTGGAAGGAAACTTCTGGGACTCGCATGATCAAGAAAAAGGGCTGGTAGATTTGGGAGTTACACAAGTAACTAGTCTACTACGTTGTGCTTGAAATGTTAAGAATATACCAGAGTTCTATATATTGGATCAAAGAAGAGACAACTACAGGTATATGTCGAAGATGTCTTTAAGATACACATGGGTCATCCTAAATTGACACAATTGTTTCATTTGTGACAGGGAAATTGAGGTTTCATGACAGTTGGGAACATGAAGTGGCAAGCTTTCTTCATACAAAGCAGTTGCACAGAAACATGTTACTGTTTACAGAAAAAAATGAAGCAAAAAATGTTCATCACACAGTGCACATTTCAGTGTGCTGATCTAGTTTTGTGTCCATGGTCACAGCCATTACTTACCCTTTTGATTCTTAATTCTCCCTTTTTTACAATATTTGTTGCTGGGATTGGCCACATGAGGGCAGAGCTGTTCCAGGCTGGTACTCCCACAGTAGTTAGCACGATGGATGGGTATATTTTGGTTGATAACTTTTTAATGGCAAAGAGTTTGGTCAAATGTTTTTAGCATAGCATACCAAATTTGTATATCTGCATTCTCCTGGGTTTTTGAAATCATAATTATGCCACAGTGTACTTGGCGATATCACTACCAACTGGAAGCAGGTGTTGCCACATCCTTGAGGCCAATGCCTGAACACATGATATTGATGTTGTGCAAAAGGAGAATAATTATTGCCCTTTTCATATCATGGCCTTATTGGTGTATTATTCTAATTTTCACCAAAGGGTGCAGTGTCACTTGGTGTTCACCTAGAGGTTACAGTGGACGGTTAGTTGAAACAAAGGGAATCATTTTCAGTGAATGGTCATTGATCCACACCAATGGCTGGAGTCCAGATCTCACTTGTCATCCAAAATGGCCAAGAGGTTTTTTATATAAGTTCTTTGTGCAGGATCTGAGTAGGGTAACTGTAGACATGCAAGAGAAAATGTCTTTAAGGTAAACTCAGTCCATATAAGACATGACCTGTTCTGTTTGAGTTGCAAGGTGCACAGAGTTGTTATTTCAAATATAAAAAAAAGAGTTTGTAATTGTAATTCTGTTGCAAGACACTGAAGTCTGAGATACTGCATTACCAGCCAGTTCATTTTGAACTTCTAATTTTAGCTGTTTCAACCTTTTTGCCAAGAGTACTTTAGCACTGATGAACAAGATACATATCATGTTCTCTGTGTCTGGGGGTTTTTGACAATTTTTGGGGGAAAAAATGGGGAGTTTTATGTATTAAACAAGTATATCATACACAATCAGAGCCCAGATTGGGTCTCTTGTTTTGTACTGTAATAGTGTTATGTGGAGGTTGCCAAGGGGTATTTGCATGGTCAATGCGTTATTGTTAACAGTTATTTTCTGTGACTCTTGAAATGACCCATTGTGTGAAATGATTTGTGACGAGTTCGCCAAGTTAATCTTGAATCAAAAATGCTTCAAACTTATAATCCTTCTAAAAAAACTCATCTGTGGAGAACACCGCTAAGTTACAATGTACATGTCAACCTGATGCCAATCCATTGTTTTCTGTAAGAAAACTTGACATCTAGCTGTATGTGTGAACAGTGTAATTAAGGATGCATGATATGTTACCAATGATTTTGTGAGGCCTGACAGTTTCCTTCAACGGATTTTCTAAATCCACTAATAAAGTATACATTTTCACCCAGATTATACTTTCTGAATTCACTTTTAAAATATATATTTCCGTGAAGATTATAAAGTTAAGATGCCCTTTTTGGCTCTGTAGAAATGCCTTTTAGCTTCATTGCTGACAGAACAACTATGAAGGTGAAGAAAAGAGTTTCTCATTGTTTTGTCTCCCTGTGGCAGTGAGGAGACATTGTTTTAGTGCCAGTTTGTTCTGCTGCTTTAGTCCGGCGGAATGGTGAAATGATTGTGCATTTTGGGTTAAAAGCATGAAATTTGGCTCAGATGTAAATTTTGACCTACTTAACATTTTTGGATATGGGGCCAATTAAATTTTTTCCAATATGGCCACCATTTTCAAAATGGCCGCCATATGAGGTAATCATTTAAAAAAAATGGTTGTAAAATACCCAGTTATTTTTTTAATGATTTCATGTTGACCTGAAAGGCGTATATTTAACTATTAATATACCTTATAAAATAATAATACAGAATTTGTAACAAAATGGCCGCCATATTTATTAGATATTTCAAGTATTTGAGCATACTATTAATATTGAATACATTGAGTTATATATACAATCTACACATTATTACATTTTAGTTATTTATGTGCCTTATGAAGTGCAACAGTATATCATGCATCAATATGGCAGCCATTTTGAATAAGGCAGCCATTTTGAATATTTATTTCACAGCACCTTTACCATTTGGTTAAATTACTATTATTTAGCCTAATTGTAAAGGGATAAGTATGAAATAAGCATCCTGGAATGATAAATAGGTGCAAAATAACTATATTTTAACACATTGGTGGCCATTTTGAATTTGGCGGCCATCTTGAAAAAAAATCAATTGGCCCCACATCCAGGATTATTCAGCATATACAACTCTACCTTTCTACCAATTTTCATGCTTTTAACCCAAAATGCACAATAGTTCCAATATTTTGCACCATTATGCTGGACTACTTGTCTGTTTGTAGTAGTTGTTGTTCAACACTTATTGTTTCTGTGCGATAACTCTAAGGAGTTCACAAAATTCACTCATGAATTTCTTTCTGTGCAATCACTTTTGAAGAACTTGCCAAAAGTGCATGAAACTGGGTAGGAATATGTCTTTGGACGAGACCTGGGATGGGTAGGGGCCAACAGCAGTCCACCTTTGGGTGGGGCAGCTTACTGGTGTACCGTAATCAAATGTTTGGAGGGATATGGTCACCTAACCTTATTCTCAAGGTCATTGTCATTTAGGTGAATTTTGTTACTGTATGATAAAACATAACAAAGTGTGCTGAAATTTGGCGGATCTAGGTTAGGATGCTATCTGGGTCACTTGAACCTGATTCTCAAGGTCACAGGCTCACATGGGTGAATTTCATTTCTTTGGAATAAAACATGAAGTTCATAATAAAAGGTGACGAAACTTGATGGGATAATATATGTCAATGGTCAAACATAGTTTAGGATTGTATTTTGTTTACCTGGACAGCTTCCAATCAGCATTTCTTGCCTCTAATGTCTCAAGAACTGGATAAGCATTCCACAGGGAGACATTTATTTTTTGTTGTGCAAAATTGGTAAATTCTAGTTCAAAATAATTTTGACTATTTGCCTACATATTAAGGAATATCAACATATACTTTGAGGCAAACTACAGATTATATTATGAATGAAAGAAAGTACAGGACCTGATTTTTATTTTGGTTATATATATATTTTGTTGCATTGTTGTTACTGAGATACAAATGTTAGAAGTTGTATGAAAGATAACACATCAACATGATCAAAAATGTTCCCTTTTTAGCTCAGCTGACTTGTCGGTCAGCTGAGCTTTTGCCATCACTCTTCGTCCGTCCATCCACAATTACATTTTTGACTTCTCAGAAACCGTCAGCCAGATTCACTTCAAACTTGATGGCAACGTACCTTGGGGGAATCTCTACCAAGTTTGTTCAAATGGTCATGGTCCAGTGATTTTTGGATTTTTTTATGAATTTTTTTGCTTTTTTTTATGGGCAAATCTTAAAAAAATCTCCAAAACCCCTGACCCAATTGCTTTGATATCACACAGGAACACTTATAAGGACTTCAACTTCTTAATTTGTTCACCAGGTGGCGCTGCGATATTTTTTCCTTTTGTTTATGAATTTTTTCGTGTTTTCACTATTTTCGACTTCTGCAGAACCATCACTAAGATTAAGCAGAAACTTGGGGGAAATATACGTTGTGGAAGGGTAAAACAAAATTGTTCACTAGGTGGCCTTGCTGTAGATTCCTGATTTTCAACGATTTCTTCAATTTGGATACTTCTTGGTAAGTGCACCTTTCCTATTGATTACAGGTTTGTTCAAATGGTCACGGTCCAGTGATTTTTGGATTTGTCAATTGGTTCTTAATTTGTCCACCAGGTGGTGCTGCAATTTTAAAGAATTTTTTATGAACTTTTGTGTGTTTTTGCTATTTTGGACTTCTCCAGAACCGTCACTTAGATTAAGCTGAAAGTTGGGGGGAAATGTACGTTGTGGAAGGCTAAAACAAAGTTGTTCACCAGGTGGCCCTGCTGTAGATTCATGATTTTTTTTTTTTTCAATTCGGGTACTAATTGTAAGTGCACCTTTCCCATTGATTACTATGTAGGTCAATGGGCATTCTAATGCAAATTCACATTTTTTACTTCTCCGAAACCATGAGCCAGATTCATTTCAAACTTAGTGGCAATGTACCTTGGGGTGGTCTGTACCAAGTTGATTCAAATGGTCATAGTCTTGTGATTTTTAGATATTTCATGAAATTTTTTGTTCTTTTTGGGGCAAATCTTAAAGGGTTGACCTTATTCCAGAGGTCACAGAGCCATTTTATGATAGATTAATTTGCTTTCAGCATGATGTGTCAAGAAGTTTTTTTTGCTACTTAGACGATCCCCTTCTCTGTATCCGCTCGGCCACTTTCTTGGTAGTCATGAAATCAGCCCACTCGGCTAACGCCATAGCTCAGCTAAGCACGGGCTGTACACACAGCCCTCTAGTTATATTTTTTGATAACAAAAAGAAATCGAATTTGGATAATCTGAAACCATTTTAAAGTTTATTTCATAAGCTCAAGTTCAAGTCAGATTTAAAATTACTACAGTTGAATTTGAAGGAGTTGAATCTATATGTGTGAAATTACGAGTATCACTAAGGGATGGTTCAACATTTTCATCATTTTTGAATAAGTGCTTACAGTACGCAAGGGGGGAGGGGGTTAAATGGGCCTGTACACTTTCACAGGATATGGAAAATGATGGTCAATTTTTGGCCTGTTTTGTGCAATTTTGCTATGATTTGGGGGGCAAATCATTTTTAAAGTACTAATTTTGGGGGAGGGAGGAGGGTCATGAAATTTAGTACCCTAAGTACTAATTCAAAAATGATCATAATGTTGAACTATCCCTAAGTTATGTAATTGTTGTGTAAGTTTTAACTGAGTGACTAATGAGAGAGCAATAAACGAAATGTCAAGTGTGGCCGCTTTGAACAAATCTACACTTTATTAGCTCAGCTGAGCTTATCTTGTGGTCCTCAGACCGTACTCAACAATTTACATTGTCGACTTCTCAAGAACTGGTCACCAGATCCACTTCAAACTTGGTGGGGATGTGCCTCGGGTCAGTCTCTACCAAGTTTGTTCAAATAGACATGGTCCAATAATTATTATATTTGTAGGAATTTTTTTTTCCATTTCTTGGGCAAATCTTAAAAAATCCTCTTGGAAACTACTTGGCCAATTGCTTTGAAATTGCATAGGAACACTTCTTGGGATTCCTAAACCTTAATTTGTTCAATAGATGGCGCTGTAATTTTTAGCGCAGTTGTAAGTCAGATGAACTTTTAGGAGGGTGGGATGTCCGTCCATGGTCGTCTGCTCACAATTCACATTTTTGACTTTTCAAAAACCCAACAATTTATATTGTCGACTTCTCAAAAACTGATCTCTAGATCCACTTTAAACTTGGTGGTCAATGGTGATGTGCCTTGGGTGAGTCTCCATCAAAGTTGTTCAAATTGTCATGCTCCAGTCTTATAAATCTTTTTAAAATTGATCTGAAACTGCTTGGCCAATTGCTTCGAAATTTTACAAGGACACTTCTGGGGACCCCAAGACCTTAATTTGATCGCCAGGTGGTGCTACGATTATTATTATTTTTCATTTTTTTTGTATTTTCATTTTTTCATGGTCTTTTCATTCTCAGGAACAAACTCACAGATATCTTCAAAATGGGAATGAAGTTAGAGTTTATGTTTAGTTTAGTCAAGTTTGTTCATTTGATGATATTTTAATTCATGGATTTTCTTGACATTGAACTTCGGTGGCGGCCATTGCACTGGTGTACATGAGCAACATTAGCTTATATCTGGGTAATGGTGCATCCTAGGTGTGTGGTTACTATTGAACATGTGTAGGAAAGTACCCTATAGGGTTTATTTTGGTGCTTTACTTTTTACCTTGAGTGACCTTGAAATGTCAAATTGGAGTCCATGTCTAAATATTACATAAATTTTACTGTTCACATGAAAACTTGAGAACTATTTGAGCTAGGACTTTGATATTGCACCTGCTAGTTGTCCTTTATGCTGCCCACCTAAGACAGTGCACAAGAGGCCTTGACCTCATTCCCCAGGTTACAGGTCCACTTGCATGAATTTTACTATTCAATTGATTACTTGAGAACTATTTAAGGTGGGACCTTGATGTTGCACATGGTGTCTGTCCTTTGTGAGGATCAGACTGAGCCAGTACATGGGTGACCTTGACCTAATTCCAAAGGTCACAGGGCCGCTTGTGCTGATTTTACTGTTCACTTGCTAACTTAAAAACTATTGGAGTTAGGGCATTGATGTTCCACATGACTATGGTCCTTTGTGAGGGCAAGACTATTCAGGTGACCTTGAACACATTTCCAAGGTCACAAGGCCATTATCATTAATTTTACTGTTCACATAACTTGAGAACTATTTGACCAATGGCCTGACTTAGAGGGCATTGATGTTGCACATGACTATGGTCCTTTGTGAGGGCAAGACAATTTAGGTGACCTTGAACACATTTCCAAGGTCACAAGGCCATTATCATTAATTTTGCTGTTCACATAACTTGAGAACTATTTGACCAATGGCCTGACTTAGACAGCACATAGGTGACCATGAACTCATAACGAAGGTGACAGATTCCTTTACATGTATTTTACTGTTAACTCAAGAACTACTTCAGGTGAGCACAGGACTGTGACAGTCCTCTTGTTTTGTGAATTTTTGTGTATTTATGCTATTTTCGAACTTCTCCAAAACTGTCACAAAAATTATGATGAAATTTGATAGAGATATTGTTTGCAGAAGGGTCAAATGAAGGTGTTAGTGAGATGGCGTTGCTGTGAATCCCAGATTTTCAATGAATTTTACAGTTCGGGTATTTGTCGGTTAATGCTTGCATGCATATTCATTATTGATGTCTATGCAAGTCCATGGGGATTGCAATGGTAATTCATAATTTCTACTTCTTCAAAACTATCGGTCAGATTCACTTCAAACTTGGTAGGGATGTACCTCTAGTGGGTCTCTACCAAGTTTGTTCAAATGGTCACGGTTCAGCGATTTTTTTATTTTCTAAGAAGTTTTTTGTTCTTCTTTTTGGTCAAATCTTGATTAAAAGATCGTCTCCAAAACTGCTTGGCCAGTTGCTTTGAATTGCATTTGGGACACTTATGGTGACCCCTATACCTTAACTTGTTCAACATATGGCGCTATGGCTTTTTTTTTTTCTAGTTTTTTTATGACTTTTTGTGTGCTTTAGTTATTTTTTATTTCTTCTCCAAAACTGTCTCTAAGATTATGCTGAAACTTTCTGGAAATGTACCTTGTGGAAGGGTCAAAGAGAGTTGTTCACAAGGTGGTGTTGCTGTAAATCCCAGACTTTTAATGGGATTTTCAATTCGGGTCCTCACCGGTTTATGCATACATTCGTACTGATTACTATGTAAGTCAATGGGGATTGCATAGGTAGTTTACCTTTTGGATCTCTTCTCCAAAAGCGTTAGCTAGATTCACGTAAAACTTAATGGGGTTATACATTGGCTAGGTTTCTACCAAGTTTCTTCAATTTTTTGTCATGGACCAGTGAATTTTTTTATTTTTTGTAATTTTTTCCAATTTTTAAAAATCTTGTTCTCCAAAATTGCCAGGCCAATTGCTTTGAAATTGCGTAGGCGCTTCTGGGGACCTTTTAACTTTTTATTTTTATTTATTTTTTTTTCATATTTACAGCTATTTTCGACTTCTCCAGATAAAAGCACAGACTTCTACAAAACGGGTATCAATTTTTTCATGCTTGTTTTATTTTGGGCTTCAGCCAGTAACAACCAGCTTATGCATACAATGTCAGCTGAGCACAGGACTGTCACAGTCCTCCTGTTGTACTTCATATGTGAACCCAGGGTTTATTAGCAACTTGCTGAAAGTCACTGCAAACTTAGTATCAGTTCTTAATGGTGATAATGACACTATTATGTATGTTTTGTGATTGATTTTACAATTGGCGAGGAAGGCTCCGATAGAACTCGCTGGATTTCAAACTGTACCAAAATGCAACCAAAAAATAAAAGCATCAAAGTTATCGTTTGCTATCTTTTACTTACATGCAAATAAATGTAGATTTTTTGTTTAAATCAACTTTATATAGGGATATTTTTCACACACAAAACACTGAAATATCCCTGTATTAGATTGTTAGATTGAACAGTATATAACCTGAATATTTGATTCCCTAAAAACAGGAAGCGTACATACTTGATATGTCCTTCCCCCGTTTTCATAGATCTTTTACAGCTACAGTAAGGCAAATTTTCTTTTAATACGAAGCATTATAAGAAATCCTTAAAATTCACGCTCACTAGCTGACATTTATGTTCATATTATGTACAAAAAGTTGCTATATTTTGAAATACAGACCACCTTTGTTTTCACAGAAAGTTGATTTAACTGTTAGGCCATTTGAAGATTTCAAATCCACGTTTTTCCTTAAAACCGAGGACCGGATTTTGGACCTCCTTATGAAAGCGGTCGTCGGATTGTTGGTGTGTATCCTTGCAATGGTCTGGAGGAATAAACAAAAAGAACTGCGCACACACGCACATGCTGTATGTATCTCTGATCAAGGGCCAACAAATTGTCTTTGATGATCTGTAATAAATCATGTTCATACCATTATCTTCATGGATCATCAGAGAAGACAATTTGGTGGCCTGTGCTCTTAATGAAGCTCCCTATCTCAGTTTAATATCCAACTGGAATAACTCAATTGATAAAGCTCAAGAATAATAGAACGTGTAACTGAATTAGTGAGCGCAGATGCAAACAAGTACTTGCCATGATTAATACCAATTCGCGCCCTCTGCCACACCTTGACACTAGCACCTGAGTCTGGGTTAACGGTACCGTGACACCAGTCCCAGCATCTAGAATCACGGCACCGTCAAAATAGACACTCCGTGCTATTGAATGCAAGAAAAACACTGTCAATGCTGATGTAGAATGTACATGACAAGTGCTAAAATTCTATACTTGCTTGCCAGCCCTGTGATGCCACATCTATTATGCTATGCAGAGGCTTGACACCACAAAGCGAATGGATTTTTTTCTTTTCTTTTTTGGCGGGGGGGGGGGGGGTGCATTGCCTCCAAGGCAGACTCTTGTGGGCGCGAGAGACTGAAGGCGCCCGTTGCAAACAGGCCATACCAAAAAAAAAAAAAAAAAAGCCTATGTCGTCTGCTATGGAGGCAAGCGGGTCCATTCAATGTATTAGAATCTAGTAATACATTGAATGGACTTCCTCCCCCCCCCCCCCCATTTTCATTCGCTCTGTGCTTGGCACTGCCAAAGCAGAGGCAAAAAGGAAGCAGTGACCAGTTCAGCCACACAAACTGGAACACTGTTTCAATGGGCACACTACTAAATATCTATGGAGTGACCAATCACAAATTATTCTATGATTGGCTTGATACAAACCAAATAAAGAAACCATACACATAACCTTTGTGTTATGTATATAGCCAAGTTATCAAATGTTTATGGTTATCAGAGTGTCAGCACTCTGTCCCGAGTCATAATGAGGGAATTTTGCTGCAGACACAAGGAGAACCATGTGATACATGTTTTGGCACAGGTTGCCCGTCCTGCTTTTGAGTTACCACTCTTTGACAATGTGGTCTCCATAGCAACTGCCCCATCTATCTCTACCTTTGATGGAACGAAATATGACACACTGTGAAGTGCCGAATGCACTAAGAATCAGAGCTCCCACCAACGACCCCCAAAAGCAAATCTTCAAAGCAAATCTGTCTGTGCCTTCAAAAGTTGTAAATATCAAATGCTACAACTTTTATCCTATGGTACTTCACATCACTTTAAGCCTATGCCTGGATGCAAATTTCAATGACCTTGACCTTTGACCTTTACAGGTCACATGTAAATTGCACAGTGTTACAATACCCACAATTTTAAGCCCAACATGAACCAAATCGGATGAAAATTGACCAAGTTTTGACAAGATGAAACTTTCAAAGGGCCAAATGACCTTGACCTTTGCCCTTTTGAGGTTAAATGTTCTTATAAAAATGTACAGTGTTGCAATACCTACAATTTGAGTCCAACATGATCAGAATTGGATGGATATTGGCCAAGTTATGGCCTTGACGAAACTTTTAAAGGTCGAAATGACCTTGACGTTTGACCTATAGAGGTCACATGTAAGTTTCAAAAATGTGCAGTGTACAATAGCTACAGTTTGAGCCCAACATGATCAAAATTGGATAAAAATTGACCAAGTTATGGCAAGAAGAAAGCAACCATCGAAAGTGGCCTCTGACCTTGAAATGACCTTTGACCTTGAGATGACCTAAACCCGAAGTGAACCTTGACCTCAAAAATGACATTTTAGCTTAAAATTGACCGTTGACCTTGACATGGTCTTTGACCTTGACATGACCTTGACCTTTGAGATGACCTTTACCTGGCTATGATCGAATTCCTATACACTCGGAACCACATCTACTATAGTATACAAGATATTGAAGATTTAAAACTTTAATTCGCCCTCATTTGCATAATTTTGAAAAGCATGACCTCTCATTATAAAAAGGCCTGACTTCATCCATAGAAGTATAATTGTGCCAAGTTTGGAGTTTCTACGTGTAATACTTTTCAAATGAAATGTCGGACAAATTTGCCTGTAAAGAAAGAAAGAAAGAAAGAAAAAAAGAAAGAAAAAAGAAAGAAAGAATTCCTAGAAAAACAGTATGTCTGTGTTGGCATACAGACATAAAAAAGCTGATGAACATGGCAAAATTAGAGATACATGTCTAATACCATTGTAATTTTAAAGGAACACGTAAGTTTAGATAAAAGGTACTTGTTATTTTGGTCAAAGTTATATTGAACAAAAGTAACACGTAAATTTGGGTGAAAGTACATTACTTTAGTCAAAGTTACGCGTAATTTATAACAAAAGTAACGCGTTCCTTTGGTTAAAATGATTACGCGTGGTCCTCTCAATTCACATTACGTTTGGTCCTCTCAAGTCACAACACGCCAATCCTGATGAAATATGAATTTTATGGCTTGAAAAACACACAGTCCTCGGTAGAATTGGGAAAAACCATACGCCAGTCATCTTTATTATGATATATTTTTAACATTTGTATGCATGGCTGTGGAAATGAGATTAGCCTGGATCCTTATTTGGTAAAACTGGTCACTTAATGCAAGCAGAAATGGGGGTCCTCAGTTGACGTGGTTTGCTGTATGGTCCTCTCCAGTACAGCAAGACATGTATGTGTGTGTGTGTGTGTGTGTGTTTGTGAGTGGGTGTGAAATACATATAGATGTGTCAGTTGTGACATACAATTTTTAAGTGTACATGCTTGTAGAATGTGTCGGCCATTGTCAGCTATAAATGTGCTGTATGCAGCAATACCATAGTCAGATATGGGCTGCTTGGGGCAATATTGATCATGTTGGCTGCTTTTTGTGTCCCATGTCTTCTCTGCATGTTTATGAAACACTTGTATATATGGGCTTATTAATTCTTGACAAGCTAGTTGTTTCTGGTGTGGTGTTTGGTGGTGGTTCTTGTACACATTTTAATTTCAATGATGTACATATATATGTGTGCCTACATTGTGTCATTTAAAACCTGTGAATGTATCCGTAAAATTGTTGGGACTGGGATAAGTGAAATTGCAGTGCACAGTAGATATCATTAACATGGATTTAATGTGCATTAAGCAAATAGGTGGCATAAAGGTATCTCTTGTGATAGATGACAAGCAAACCAAAAGCAGTGGTTATCTTAAGTAGTGTCAGGTCCACAGCAATTTATCGACATTGTTTTAGAGGTAACATTCTAAATTTGGGTGTTGATTCGATCCTTCAAGCTCAACTATAATATTTATAGCTTTTAGATGCACGTGTACTCACCATAATGTTATTTTGGCCATAGGCTTAAATTAAAGCTTATACTGACAGTTATGCGCTCATTCATATCGCCGTCTTTTCTGTACCAGCAGCTGGTTTTTCTCTGTGTACAGTATACATGTTATTGGTCTTCCTTGGTGACACCCGATAGGCATATTCCAAATTCTTGTGCTCGTTTAGGCTGCACTTCAGTTCCAGGGGTGTCTGCGGTGGACGTTCTTTCCATTTCTGTGCTCACCACCATCACCCCTGCGTATCATTCGATAACATAAGCACCACCTGACGACCTAGCCATTGTTTTCCACTGCAGGATTTATGGTGCAGCTGACCTCTAATATACTTGATCGCTAGCCTTCATTCTCAGCTCTCCTAACACAACTTTCACCACGTACATGCTGTACATTCCCCACGGGAAGTGCAGAGTTGTACGACCTCGCCACAGCTGCCTAAATGACCTAATGGGGGGGGGGGGGGCTTACGGTGTCCATTGCTTGCTGTGAAATCCAGGCCCCCTCACACGAAACGTGCGCTATCTGAGGATTTCACCACAATGAACCACCTCTGCTCCCCCATTCATATTATATTGGATGGCCTGCCTTGCGCCCTCAAAGCCAAATGAATAAAGTTTGTTAAATTTCCTTATTGCCTATGTTATTTTGTTCAGTATAAATTCAAGCGTTAACCTTTGTTCATTAACAAGCTTAACTTTAAAATGTGTGGAAAATATAGGTAGGGGTCAGAACCTTTAAAATTTTTGTGCTAATGAAACGAAACATCTGTAGGTCTGAAAATTGCAGAAAGTCTCAAATTTGACATACTAGCGGGATTATTAACCTATTTTGGTAAATTTTATGAGACAAGTATGTTGGATTTTAATTCAGATGTGACAAAAGAAAAGATAGTTAGTAAGTTAATTCAGGAAATATGTTTGTCATAGACTCCTATTATTAAACAAATATTGCTCCCAATGACAGATTCAATGCCTTTCAGTATGGTCCACTTGCTTATATGGTCAGGGGTCTATTTCGCATCACCAAAATTACATCAACTCTTCATTACAGATTACTTCCCTGGCTTCTCGAGGGGGGCACAATGCTCAGGATTGCGTGAAGCGTATGCTGGGGGATCTTATTACAACCAAGTTTATGAAGGAATGTAACTTGACTGGCCAAGGTGAAAAGACTGAGTTTAGAAAGCTCAAGATTAGGCGCATACTACAAAGTAAGTAATAACTTGTTGAGCCCTTACAGACAAATTGTCAATGTGGCAAGCATTGAATGTTTAAATTTGCCATTGTATAACATTTTGAATTTAGGAACCCAGTCAACTAGTTTTTAGATTTTTCTGGGACAGCCTAGTTTTTAATAATGCACTTAAACAAATGTCTGTACATTCAAACATTTCAACTACACTATTTAGCTTGTGGATGCTTGATGTTTTGTATAAGTGTGTTGATTATGTGTTTGACATCAATTTAAACTGATAATAAAAGTAATGTTACAGATTAAGATCTAGTTTGATGGATATTACAGGATAAACTTGCATTTGAAATGTGCATTGTTGGGTGAAAGCAAAATATATTTGTGGCTTTTTACACTAAAATGACACCACCCTTGTGGTAAAGCTTATTCACAGTGTACATTTTATTTATTTATTTATGTACTT